>JAFLJL010004865.1:0-15720 GCA_018398815.1 Conus ventricosus
TTACTTTTCTTTTAAAGATCTTAATGTAAGTCAACACTTGACTTTGGTATATGTGCTCTACCCACTTAAAAATGATTTTCACATAATGTAGGCGTGGACCAGAAAGACCAATTTGTTTTAATTTATATAATAATCGGCTGTGCCACACTCTATCGTAAGCTTTAGTAAGATCAAAGAAGGAAGCAAGGACACTTTTACGTTTAGCAAACTGTTTCTTAATTTGAGTAGTTAGTCGTGTCACTGGTGATCAATTGTACTTCGTCCTTTTCTAAATCCAGATTGATGTGAAGAAAATACATCATTTTTATCACAGTAATAGGCCATTCTAAAATTTATTATTTTTTCCATGACTTTTCCAGTATGAGACGTGACTGAAATGGGTCTATAGCTAGACGTCTCAGACCGAGGCTTGCCCTGCTTTAGAATAGGGTCACAATAGACGTCTTCCATATATCGGGAATTTGTCCACATTCCCAACATTTGTTAAATAATTTATGTAAAATGACTATCCAGTTCTCTGGTAAATGGTTTTTAACATCGTGTAAGAAATCCCATCCAAACCAACCGAAACCTTTTTATTTCCAACAGACGGACAGCATTCCTGACTTCCTGTAAAGATATTGATAAAGATGCGTGCGTGTGTATGTGTGTGCATGTATGCGGGCATAGCATGTGCTCAGCTCAGGATCTCATTTTGATCTGTGTCTCTGCATGTGTGTGTTTGGCAAACTGACCTTCTTCACCTTTTGCCCCAAATGAGATGCCAAGTTTTTGCAGCACTCTCAGCAAGTGACTGGTTGCCACAAGGTGCTGCATCCTTTCTGAAACTGCTTCCAGTTCCTTTTGTCCCTGCATGACATGAAGCATGACCAGCATGAAACAGTCAATGTTTTTTTCTTTTTTGTGCAAGTTTTACCACCTTTAAATTTTTCAGTTCCTAATTATTGATCAAAGCTTCTAAAAATACCAATTAAAAAAAAGTATATATTTAGTAGATTCATCAAGACCATTTTTTGACTGTGTCAGTTTTAGGGTTGCACTTTTCAATTCAAATGCCTTCTTTTCTATTCCCTCTTCCTCTGTCATCAGTACCAACATTTGCATTTATTCTGGTAGGCCTACTGAATTTCTACAGTGCTGCATCTAGGATTTCAAGAAAGTGGGGGCAGCCCCCCCCCCCCCCCCCCCCTTTGGAAAAAAGGGGGATTTTGATCCAAAGAGGGTCAGGTGGGGGAGGGGCAAAAAAGTGCTATAAAATGCAAATTTAGCTATGTGTACACACACAACACACACACACACACACACACACACAACACACACACAGAGGGGGGGGGGGGGGGGGGGGGGCGCTAAAGTGTTGAAGAAGAAAACCAACTTACCTCCTATCCCAACGATGATGGCAGGATATAGCTTGCCTTGGTATCTGGCCTGTACTTCGTCTCCCAACCATAGCCATCAGCCTCTTTTCTGGGCACCTCGATGCTATTTGTTTTGGAATTGGAGTACAGCATCTCCTTATACCAAAACAATACCACGTGACGATGGAAAGAAGCCATTGTTGCAGAAAATTCTTGGAAAAATTGAAAAAAAATCTTTGCAAAACTGAGCAGGGCCTTGGCTACGAAGTCGAGGAACGCTACCCGCTGTTAGAAAGACCGCGCTTTCTGGCACTGGAAACTGACCAATCTTGACTCTTGGACGGGTCCAAATGTGTGGCACCAGGGTGTACAGTGTTACTTATGACATCAGTGATGTGCGTAAACGAACGCTAAACAGACATGAAATGTCAAGTTTGACTTACAAAATAAAAATAAGGGTTACGTAAATATTACCCTTTATAAACAAGATTGTTTATTAATTAAAAAAAAGCAGAGATGTTTGTTTTGTTTTGTTGTTTTACCTGGTTCACAAATGAGCTCCCCTGATTTGCTCTTGGCCAGTCAGTCGGGTCAAGGTCGAGTAAGCTGAGCAAAGATGGCGGACCTATCACGTAAAAGCGATAGTAAAAACAGCGAAAGCGCACGACCATTCCAGTGCTCGTTGTGCCCAGGACGTTGCATGGAAGCAGAATGTCTTCAATCATCTGCATCATTTGCTCAGTAAGTATCATTAAACAGTGATCTGCTTTTTGTTTACGAAGTCTTGGGCTCTCACGAATTGTGTGTAAACTGTGTCAAACAAACAACGATTGGATCTTTCTATCCTGAATGATTCCTGGCTATTAATGCAATTTATTGCAGAATCCATTGTAGCAGCATCTTCAACGTGTTGAAGTTGGTTACTCAAAGGAAGAAGAAGCAGAAGAATGTGTTGATTTGATTCGATTTGGTTGAAGCAGGGTTCGTCTTTTTCTTTGCCAAGGCAGTCATGCCGTTGTCTAATCGGTCTACAGTGTTGGAACTTGGGAAACCAAAGTCTTCATCTTGAAGATTCTGTTGCACTCACTGGGGGTAGAAGAAATGAAAGGCAAAATTAGAAAGGACAGTACTTGACTGAAATAATATTGTATGAAACTTTATTAAAAAAAAAAAAAAGAAAGAAAAATTGACTTAAGAACAAAGAGAGGGGAGGGCAGGGGATGCATAGGCTTATCCTGTATGTAACTATTTTGCTGTAAATTGAGAAAGACCAATCTCAGTAGAACAATGTTCAGTGAAGACTCTTCTTAACTGATTGTGTCCTAGTGATGGAGTTTACAAAGGCATTTGACAAGGTAAATCAGAGCATGCACTGTGTAAGCTTCTTTATAGTATTCAGGAAAAAAACCTCATCAAATGGATCGAAAAATTCCTCAGCAAAATAAGATTGGTGGTGGTTGTCGTGGCATCAGAGGTCAGCATTGATGTTTGTTAGGGAGTACCCCAAGGATCGTCCTTGCTGTGCCTGATTTTTGCATGTATCATATATCAATGACTTGTCAAGACATAGTTTTCTGTTATTTTTTATTTGTGTTTTACTTTTCTTCAGGTTGATCTCATTGTTATTAAATTGAAGAATTCTATTTCAGCAGACATTAATAAGATGGTGTGACAGATCAATTCATCCACATATATGTATGCTGTTGTTTGCAAGAGCTCTATATAATTATGACCCCAATCCTGAGTCTCCCCCAGTCTGCTGGCATTTGCGAGCAATATTTTTCTGCGCCACTGATGTAACTGTTATCAAATTTATAGTATTACTATTAATGTAGTCTAAAATTAAACTTTCAGAGTCGCAGGTTAAACCTTTTAATAATTTGCACTGCTTTGGTCAACTTCAGAGGCTGTCACTGTGTCAGTGACAGGAATTATAATAATAAACTTACACTGTTACCATTATTAAAAAAACATGTTTTTATACCAACATGCACTTTGTAACCATGCTCTTTAACACATCAGGTCCAGTGAAGAGGGACAAGAAACGGTATCTGGAAGATGACTCTGCCTGTGTTCCAGCTAGTACTCAGTATCGCTGGAAGAAGATTCGGGAAAAACAAAGGACCGCATCAAACAGTTGGCCACTCCTCGTCCTCAACAGGACCTTGCGTTGAAGTGGAAATAGGTTTGTACACAAAATGAAATTCAAAATCTTGTAATCCGAGAACCTGATTTTAAACAAAAGTTTTTATGTTTCATCAGTTTTTAAAAATGGGATCGGTGGGTCAGCCTTTTTAAAAAAAAATAAAAGAAATAAATTTTTATCAAGTGATAGACTTGCTGGTGAATTTTTGCGTCAAATTTGGTACCTTGCACATCATTGGCGGCCTTGATGCATATGCTTACGTGTAATCAAAATAAAACAAGGATGGGCGAACTCTCGTAACACTCCTTGAAATAATTACGTTTGTTTCCGTTTTTTAAAAAATACAAATAAAGTTTGTTTTAAAAATCAATGAAATAAAAGCTGTGTTCCTGATTGCGCAAATGTGTGCGTGTCACGGTCAAAATTCAGCACAACCGAAGTGTGGTCAGTCGTCGGCCACTCCAACTGGACATAAGTCCAAACTCAAACATTCTAGGCGCCAGAAAGACGGGGCCATAGGTCGGGTCTCGGGCCAATTAAGCATAGGGAGAGGCTCACAGAGACGTTCTGTCCCGCCAGACGACTAAGCGGCTTTGACCGACGCCTCGATGTCTGCCCAGACGGACCTCAGTACCTGGGCCAGCCTTATCCGGCCAATTTGTGGAACCAACGTCATTGTTAGTTTAGACATCGTGGCGCCCACCACAGACTCAGCTAGCCACTTTTAGAGTGACCAGTGTCCACACGGCACCAGTTAAGTAGGAAAGGGGGGGAAGGTAGTGTGTGGTGGGGTGAAATCTAGCTAATCAATTAAATGACCAATTGACCACCACAGAGAGTTAAGGCGTGTAGACGGGACTGTCGTGATGTGAATATCCAATGGAATTAGAGGGAGGACAACTTCGGGGTGTCAGGGGTAAAAATACTGACCAATGGTACTCGCCCGTTTTGGACAGATCGGAACGAATAAGAAGAATGCGTGAGTGAGAGAACGAGGAAACGAGGGGAAGAACGAAGAGAGAGGAGGGAGAGAGAGGTTCTGAGTGGAGCTCTGCAGGAGAGAAGGGCAGAGGAGAGAGAGAGAGATGAGGGGAGGAGAGAAGGGAACCAAGTGAGAGATTAGCATGAGATAGTCTGCAGAGGAAGGACTGAGGAGAGATGTGGAGAGAGAGAGATAGTTGCTAATTCATGAAGAAGAAAAGAAAGAAAAGAAAAAAAAAAAGAAAAGAAAAGCAACCATGTCCATTTGATAAGAGCAGACTAGAAGAGAGAGAGAGAGAGTGCAATGCGTTAATGCAGGAAGAAAGAAAGGAGAACAGATCGATGTTGATAGTCACTGTTCTAACCTAACCGGGGGTTCGACCTCATACCTGGCAGCGTCACTTCGCCAAGCAGAACCACAGACCAACGCCAACGTCTCACCTGACCAGGCGCCATCAGACCAAAACCAGTGCCAGCAGTTGTGTCGTGTTGTGAAAGTGACAGTGAAAAGAAAAAGAAAAGAAAAGAAAAGACAGTGATTCGTGAATAGTTAAGATCACCTGGCCAGGTAAAGTAGAAATCTGTTTTACCCGGGTTAGTTAATGATGTTTTAGATAAATGATTTCGTGAAGTTCAGGAAAGAGAGAATGTTTTATTTCATTTGATTCCATATGCATTGATGTTTCGTTCGATGAACATGTGTAGTAAAGTTATAGACTTTACTAGTGGTTTGATGTGACGAATGCATGATATATGAATGAGATTGTAAGCAAGCTGTGAGTGTGTTTGGGCTGTGCGCTAGTCCTTCCTCCACTGACATTACACCGAGGTTGACAATTTATTGGCGAGCCTGCCAGGATATTCTGGCCCATTTATTATAATTGTTCAACTTCTCAGAGAGGAAGCTGGGTGGGATTCAGTATTGTAATCCTAAGACAAGGGGTTGTCTTACTGTATGTTCCCAAGATAGTTAAATACTAGACTTGGCATTGCTTCCAAGATAGTTAATACTAGGCTTGGCATTTCAGCCCCAGAGTACTCATTTCGCACAGATTTCCTATAATTCGCTCTCATAGTTGGGTCAGGCGCTGGGCGTCTTATAAAAACTAACTACGTTGTCCCAAGCTAATATTATCATTCATAGGATTGTGCTATACGTCACTCGTGTCGGAAACCACCAGTTTGGCTGTCGTAATACAATCTTGTTCAAAAAAAAAAAAGAAAGAGATACAATGGCGGAAGAAAAGAACAACCCCTATTGAACAACTTGTGAGCGTCGCTCGTGATTTAGGCTATTCGGGAGAAGAGTTGCGAGCATTCGTTGAAAACCAACAAAAGATGGAAAGAGATGAACGCGCGGAAAGACGCCGTATCGCAGTAGAGAAAGAAGAAACAGAAAGAATGAAGCAGGAGACAGAAAGAATAAAGGAAGCGCAGGAGACAGAAAGAATAAGGGCAACGCAGGAAACAGAAAATTTAAAGATTCAATTAGAATTAGAGAAGTAAGAACACAGAGGGAGACCACCGATGATGGTAGTTCACTTTCCAGTGACTCTGTGCGCAGCTATGCCCCCCGACCCAAGTTGCCAAAATTCTCGGAAGGGACCGATTCGATTGATGCATACATCAGTCGCTTCGAAACGTTTGCGACCAGTCAGGGCTGGCCTCCAGAAGAGTGGGCAGTCATTTGTCGGCGTTACTGACGGGTAAGGCATTGCAGATTTTCACTGCGTTACCAGCAGAACAACAGTCTGATTTTGGTGCTGTGAAGGAGTCTTTAATGAAGGGATTTGACCTCACAGAGGAAGGATTCAGGAAGAAATTCCGTTCAGCTAAATTACAAGCAGGTGAGACGTACACTCAGTTTGGTGCACGTCTGGATCACTATTTTGATAAATGGTTAGAGTTGAGTGGTACGAAAAAGGAGTTCGCTGAGTTGAAAGAGCTAGTTATGAAAGAACAGATTTTGTCAGGTTGCGGCCCTGAGTTAACCATACATTTGAAAGAGAGACAGCCAGAGACAGCAGGGGAGTTGTTGAAGTTCGCAGAGGTGTATAGAGAGGCACGTTTGGGCACTAAGGTGCAGGAGAAACAGGTGCTAGGCACAGGTGAGAAGAGTGCAAGGAGACCAGGGGAGTTTTCTGCAAAGTCTGCAAACCCAGTGGTGGGGCAGAAGGAAGGGCAAAGGGAAATTAGGTGTTTCATTTGTCACAAGAAGGGACATGTGGCGAGGGATTGTCGCATGAGGTTCCAGAAGGCAGCTGCCTTGCAAGAGGTGGATAAGGGTCGTCAAGGGAAACGACCTGCAGTGGAACCAAAAGGGATTCAGTCTGAAGAGGGTGGAGTGCAGCCTATGGCTAGCACTGGACAGCAGTCAGTGTCAGGGATGGAGGGCACTAGGCTGAGTGGTTCGTTACCAGTGGAAGAAGGGTGGATTGGCCAGCAGAGGGTGAAAGTGTTACGAGACACTGGTTGTTCATGCGGGGTAGTACAACAACGCTGGTCGATAAAGGGGATTTGACAGGGCAAATCCAGACCTGTACTCTAATCGATGGCACTGTGAGGGAGTTTCCAGTTGCTAAGATAGAAGTACGTACCCCTTACTTCTCAGGCGAGTTGTCTGCGTTGGTAATGGACAAACCCCTTCATGATTTGATCATTGGAAATATTCCAGGGGCAAGGGATCCAGGGGATCCTGAGTTGTTGGCTGCTACAGGGGCAGCAGTTCAAACACGGAGCAAGAAGGAGGAAAAGGTTGGTTAAACCGTTAGTTGTTCCAGGAAGGAAGTCGGGCATAGATGTGTCGCCTGATGAGTTTAGGGCAGCGCAGGAACAAGACCCTTCGCTCGTGAAGTCTTGGGAGTTGGCAAGAGTGGAGAGAAACAGGAGGTTAGAGGAGGTGAGACAGAATTTCTTGTGAAGGCGGGCTGTTGTACCGAGTGTTCACCAAGGGGAAGACAGGTAAGGTGACCACTCAGTTAGAGGTACCAGCATGTTATCGTGACACTGTCATGTCAGTGGGTCACGAGTCGCTCATGGCGAGTCATCTCGGCACCAGCAAACGGCCTGACCGAGTCTTTGATGTATTTTCATAGGCGCAGCAGCAATCATTGATGAGGTGAAAGACCCAGCAGAAGAAGGGGAGATTTTGTTGCCTGAGTTTCCAGGAGAAGAGTCATACAGGGATGTGTCACTGTATGAAGGGCTAGACAGTAGGAGACAGGAGGAAGTTAGTGGGCTCCTAGAACAGTATAGGGCGTCCCTGACTGATAAACCAGGCAGGACAACTCTAGAGACATGTACGGTGGAGTTGACATCACAGAAACCCGTACATGTGAAAGCCTACCCGATCCCATATGCCACCAAGCATAGTGATCGAGGAGGGGTAGAAAAGATGTTGGACCTTGGGGTGATTGAACCGTCCAAATCATCATATAGTGCACCCGTCGTCTTAGTGAGGAAAAAGTCGGTGAGCATCGATTCTGTGTCGACTATAGACGTCTGAACAGTGTCACCAGGTCGATGCAGAGGTCATACCCAACATGGAAGACCTGTTCGCTCAGATCGCCACAAGCAAGAGCCAGTATTTCACCAGGATCGATCTGAGCAAGGGTTACTGGCAAATAGCCTTGAGTGATGACTCAAAGGAAGTCACAGCATTTTCCACTCTATGGGGCTATACAGTGGCGAGTACTCCCTTTTGGGATGGTCAACGCACCTGCGGTCTTTTCTCGAATGATGAGGAAGCTATTGACGGGATGGAAGGGTTGTGATTTCATGGATGAATTCTGATAGCATCGGGAGACATGGGAGGAGCATATGAGGCAGCTAGGAGCAGTCTTGGAGAGGTTGAGACAAGCCAAACTCACAGCCAGACCAAAAAGTGCCAGGTTGGCTTTCCAAGCCTGGAGTTCCTAGGTTTTGTTGTCGGAAGCGACACAAAGCAGCCGGGAAAGAGGAAAGGTGGAGAGATGATGAATTCAGAGAGACCAAAGACCAAAACAGAAGTCAGGAGTCTGCTAGTTTTATTGGGTTCTATAGGGAGTTTGTCCCAATTTGCTGCAATCACGAGTCCTCTCAGTGATTTGGTCAAGGCAGGGAAACCGGCAGTGGTCGAATGGTCAGACGCTGCAGAGCAAGCACTGCAGACAGTGTTGAAAGACTAGGTTCCCGTCCATCTTGAAGCTACCAGATATGTCCAAAACATTTTTGTTGCGGACAGATGCATCAGGTGGTGGGAATAGGTGCAGTATTGTTGCAGGAGCATGAAGGAGTCGAGTTTCCTGTGAGATACGCTAGCAGGCAAAGTTGACAAACTGTGAAGAAGGGTACGCAACGGTGGAGAAGGAGTGTTTAGCTGTTGTGTGGGCCGTGCAGAAGTTCCACAAATACTTGTATGGAAAGAGTTCGTGATCGAGACAGATCATTCAACCACTCAATTCCTGCAGGAGGCACAGTTGAAAAACAGCAGAGTTCTGCGTTGGGCAATGGCATTGCAGCCCTACAGGTACCGAGTGCAGTGACATTCCCGGTCGACAGAATGTCGGAGCTGACTATTTAAGCCGTTTGTAGTCTAGCAAGCTGCAACTCAGAGGAAGTCAGTCATATCCGGGGTGCTTTGTTGATAATATTGTTGATGACAGTTATGTTGATTGGATATGGGTTCATTCCCAGTTGGCTATGGTTCATATTTTTTTTGTGTGAGACTTGTTCATATTTTCTTTGTGAGACTTGTTCATGTGGATGTAGTTATGCTTGGAGCATACAGTCGCTTGTGTAGTGATGCATTATTTGCAATAAGTGAGGATGGAGATTCCTCAGTGAAGTGTCATGGATCGCGATCATATTATATTGTGCTTTTCATAAGAATTGTGAAAAGGAGAGATGGCAAATCCGCAGGTAGGGGGATTGCATAGGTGCGCACAGAGGTCGTTATAAAATGAGTTGAAATAACGCAAGAGCGCACGTCAATGATAACTCATTGGAGTGGTATTCACTAATGATATATTTTATAACTTATAAACCGTTGTTGTAAAGTATGTTTTTTTAAACTTTGCGCGTGTAGCTGTGTGTCAGCAATTCGGTTGTTGTCTTTTTTGTACCGTTGTTTTGAGACAATGCGGTGCATAGTCTTTTGCAGGGGGAATTGTCACGGTCAAAATTCAGCACAACCGAAGTGTGGTCAGTCGTCGGCCACTCCAACTGGACATAAGTCCAAACTCAAACATTCTAGGCGCCAGAAAGACGGGGCCATAGGTCGGGTCCGGCCAATTAAGCATAGGGGAGAGGCTCCACAGAGACGTTCTGTCCCGCCAGACGACTAGCGGCTTTGACCGACGCCTCGATGTCTGCCCAGACGGACCTCAGTACCTGGGCCAGCCTTATCCGGCCAATTTGTGGAACCAACGTCATTGTTAGTTTAGACATCGTGGCGCCCACCCAGACTCAGCTAGCCACTTTAGAGTGACCAGTGTCCACACGGCACCAGTTAAGTAGGAAAGGGGGGGAAGGTAGTGTGTGGTGGGGGTGAAATCTAGCTAATCAATTAAATGACCAATTGACCACCACAGAGAGTAAGGCGTGTAGACGGGACTGTCGTGATGTGAATATCCAATGGAATTAGAGGGAGACAACTTCGGGGTGTCAGGGGTAAAAAATACTGACCAATGGTACTCGCCCGTTTTGGACAGATCGGAACGAATAAGAAGAATGCGTGAGTGAGAGAACGAGGAAACGAGGGGAAGAACGAAGAGAGAGGAGGGAGAGAGAGGTTCTGAGTGGAGCTCTGCAGGAGAGAAGGGCAGAGAGAGGAGAGAGAGATGAGGGGAGAGGAGAGAAGGGAACCAAGTTGAGAGATTAGCATGAGATAGTCTGCAGAGGAAGGACTGAGAGAGATGTGGAGAGAGAGATAGTGCTAATTCATGAAGAAGAAAAGAAGAAAGAAAAAAAAAAAGAAAAGAAAGCAACCATGTCCATTTGATAAGAGCAGACTAGAAGAGAGAGAGAGAGGTGCAATGCTTAATGCAGGAAGAAAGAAAGGAGAACAGATCGATGTTGATGTCACTGTTCTAACCTAACCGGGGTTTCGACCTCATCCTGGCAGCGTCATTCGCCAAGCAGAACCACAGACCAACGCCAACAGTCTCACCTGACCAGGCGCCATCAGACCAAAACCAGTGCCAGCAGTTGTGTCGTGTTGTGAAAGTGACAGTGAAAAGAAAAAGAAAAGAAAAGAAAAGACAGTGATTCGTGAATAGTTAAGATCACCTGGCCAGGTAAAGTAGAAATCTGTTTATACCCGGGTTAGTTAATGATGTTTTAGATAAATGATTTCGTGAAGTTCAGGAAAGAGAGAATGTTTTATTTCATTTGATTCCATATGCATTGATGTTTCGTTCGATGAACATGTGTAGTAAAGTTATAGACTTTACTAGTGGTTTGATGTGACGAATGCATGATATATGAATGAGATTGTAAGCAAGCTGTGAGTGTGTTGGGCTGTGCGCTAGTCCTCCTCCACTGACATTACACCGGGGGTTGACAGTGCGTCATGGCTGTCGATGACATACAGGTTATAGGATTTGATACAAAAATTCACCACCCTGTGCATTATTTTTGCCATACATTAAAAAAAAAAAATAAAAAACGAAAAAAAAAGGCCAACCTACCTTGCTTGACTTGCCCTATTTTTAAAACTGATGAATCAGGAAACAGACCTTTTTCGCCTTTGGATCAGTGCTTCAGGTTTTTTTCTTTTTGTTGTTTTGAGGGTGGGGATATGATTATACTTGTGTAGTTTGAGAAATGTAAAGCTTATTCTTAAGCCAAAAAAAAAGGTTTCTTTCCAGATTCCGAACCGATCCTAGTTTTTGACCGCTGACTGTAAACTTTTTTTTTTAATAGGGAAATTTCAATAAAACGAGAGCAGTGTTCCAGATTGCATTAATATGTGCATCACAGTCGTCATTGGCATACTCAATTTGATGAAAAAAATTATCACTCGTGCATTATTTTGATGTACATTAAAAAGAAAGGAAAGAGAAGCCAACCTACCTACCCTATTTTTATAACTGTTTAAAACAGGAAACAAACCTTTTATTTATTTATTTTTTTGTAGGTGACTGGTACTTGTAGGTGACTTGTTAGTTGTAGATGACTGTTCACTGTAGGAATAAACAAAAAGAAATCTTATTCACACATGGTCTGTGCATCTGTTTCAGACAATGCTGATTTTCTGACAACCAAGAAGATGAAACCATAAACTCCTCAAGCAGTGATGCCAGCTTTGACTCTGAAGACAGTGATGATGCTGACATTCATGACAGTAACAGTACACAGTCCGGTTGCAGCTCCAGCACTGAAGAGGACATTTCTGTTCAAGATTCAGAAACCCAGCCTCAAGCAGCAGATTCGCCAGCACTTTCTCTTCTTTCGTGCTTTCTTCGTCACAACATGTCTGCAAGCGCCTCCAAAGATGTGATCGACACTTTTAAAAGTATTTGTCCCGACTCAGACACCATTCAGCAAATGAACTATGATGAGATGTGGAAATCAGTGTCTAGTTTTTCTGGTGCCTTACAAGAATTCCACTATTGTCCTTTGTGCTCTGAGTTTTTTTTCCAGAAGATCCAGACATTGTCAGCTGTACTAAAGAAGGGTGTGATGGTCTGCGATACAAGGGCACGGATCAGACAAAGAATGGGCGACAACCAAGGCACAAGTTCGTCTTCGGTGACATGAAGTCCCAGCTGAAGCTGCTGCTGGAATCCCCAGGTAATGATAGTAGATTTTTAAAAAAGTAAATACTCGACTATGAGAGGAGGATCTCAGGAATATCAAATTTAATTTCAAATAGGCACCCTGGAAGAATATTTATAATTAAAATTATTCTACCTACAGAGCTTCAGATTGATTTGCCCCATGAAGACTCCGTGGGATCATGAGATACTGAAAATCTGAGGCAGTTTAAATGATGAGACCACTAATGAATTAAACGAACAAACAAAAAGGCTTGTGTACAGTTTCCAAACTGACCTAATTTTTGGCTGCTGACCCTGAATTTTATCATAGGGATTTTCTTTTATTCAATGAAAGGAAAGTGGTTGTTCTTTGCATGCTCATATATTGCCTCACAGTTGTTTCCAAACTGGTCCTAATTATTGGCTGCTGACCCTAAATTTTATCAATGGGAGTTATTTTTTAATCATAAAAGGAAAGTGGTGTTTCCCCGCTTACTCAAATACTTGCGTCACAGTTTTCAATGTTCTACAGGTTGCAACATTTGATGAAAAAATTCACCACCACTGACCCGTGCATTATTTGATCTCCTTAAAAAAGAAAAGGCCAACCTCATTGTCATATATTTTTTTAACTGATAAAACATAATGGAAACGAGAAATTTTTGTCAGAATGTGTTTTATTATGCTGTGAATCTCGCTTATATAAAATATAAATTTCATAAGAGCATGCCTGGCATATGAATTTAATTGGAAAGAAATAATTATTATTTGATTTAGTTCTCTAGACATTTTAAA
This sequence comes from Conus ventricosus, assembly GCA_018398815.1. NCBI lineage: Eukaryota > Metazoa > Mollusca > Gastropoda > Neogastropoda > Conidae > Conus > Conus ventricosus. Next base: position 13,020 of record JAFLJL010004865.1, read on the forward strand.
TCTGTCACATAAATTCATCTGGCAACTAATCCATGCTAAAAGCAGCCAATTACTCTTTGTTTGAATGTCTGGAAAAAGGGTCTAATAAATTGATAAATCCGACTCCCTGATTTGGTCAGACATAATGAAGAGAGAAATAGGGGGGGGTGGGGGGGGGGGGGGGGGGGGGGGGCAGTGTTGTCTTGCCACTGGGCATTATGGGTCATTTTGACAGTTGTCAGAAAAATCAATAGAGAAGGCAAACAGACAGAAGGAAAAATTAATTAGCTCTCTATGACAGTTTAATGCCGTTAACAGAATGTCATGAGAAATTTCTGTTAGTGTGATTTAAGAGTCAAAGTTTTTTCAAGTGTCAATTTAAAATTTGCTTTCCAATATTTTTCAGGCATTTGGAACAAAACATTGAAGAGACCAAGCAGACCATCAGGAGGAAGAAAGCAGATGGTGACCCTAAAACATAGGAGACATCACTGATGGTGCTGCTTATCGCAAGATGTGTGAGGAAGGAGAGTTTCTGGCCGCAGCCACCACCTGTCTGTTGTCATGAACACTGTTTATAAATGTTTGCAGTATTTATATGAAGTGGTGGCTGCTGGACTTTTACATCATATCCTACCGGTATTTCTTGTGGACGCCAAGGGGACAGTTGATTTCAGACCTCAAACAGCCATCAATGTGGTTGGCTCAGTGGCTATGTAATTATATTGCTACTTAACACTGTGTGCAACGGGACTCCCCAAAAACGGGGGAAGACAATTTCAAGCATTTATTGTTTGACATTGAAGTAACTGGTTTGATCCTTTCACACCGAAAGTTTCAAAAACCCATTTTGATGGTTAATGGAACCAAAGTAAGCTATCTCTAGATAGTCAATTGACTATTATTGACCTTATTGCAAAAACATGCAACTTGTACCCCAAATGACTGCAAAAACATAAACAGGATTTTATCCCCATTATATTAGTTGCATACTTGTTTAATACAAGCTTTTAATTTTTGCAATAAGGTCAGTACAAAGTTGATGGATTATATATAGAGCTAGTTGACTTTGGCTCCAACCCATCGACTTGTTTATTTTTTTTTTCTAATTCCCAAGCTGAAAGTTTAATAGTAAAAGAAAATCCTTGTATTAAGTGTCAGAATAAACTACAGAATTGCTGAACTTCTTGTACTTTTTTCAAACTTTCATTATGTGTGTCCGAATGCTTTTTTTTTTTTTTTTAATGTATAGATGGGTACCAGTGGTACCAACCTTATAAGACCTTCAAAAATCAACCAAAATCAGGTCTAAGAAGGAGGGGTCTTATAAGGGGGATGATTTATACATGATACAAAGAAATGGGTCTTGCGAGGGAAGAAGTCTTATAAGGGGGATATCACTGTGATCACAATAAACACAAATATACTGTTAAAGGGGAAAAACAATTACAACAAGTAAATAATTCAAAATCTAATTTTATTCTGCAAACTTTATTCTTCAACTTTGTGTTCAAAGTACAGTGGAATCTCCCTAATATAAGACTCGCATTGAAAGACCTCCTCCCACATATAAAAGCTATTCTTTGCAAGGATTAAAATTACCTCTTAGGGAACTGACCATTTAGACTTGACATTTTGAATGATTTTTAAGGTTTTAAAACAGAGTTCCACTTTATACAAATTCTAGAACTCATGTCTAAAAATAAAGTATTGAATATATTTTTTATAAAGATTAAGTTGCTTTTATACAGATTTATGCTTTGTACTGAATTCAGTTTTATTTCTAGAACCGGGTTATGGAAACATATAAGTTCTAGAATAAGTGCAATAGTTATAGTAATATTCCACAACTGAAAAAAAATATTCAGACCGGAAAAAATTCCGGAATATTCCACCTCTGAAATTACAGAAACTTCCACAAAGGCATGGAACATTCTAGAATTTTGGTAACTTCTAGAAGTTCATTTCGCCGGGGTTTCCCCCCTATCTATCGCTCACCTGGTAATGACTGGTCAGCAAAGAGGACCACCGTCCTGACAGGTTCGAGTCTCTAGGCCATCTGCGGGTTAAAACTGACTCTTCCCTCCCTTCTCCTAGTGGTGCATACTCAGTGTTCAAAACACATGACCAGCACCTTACCTTACCAGCCCTTGTTAAACTATCACTCAGTGGTCACTTTCACCCAATGACCACATTCGTTTCTTGAATGAGTCATACTCACAATTATTTTGGGGACGCCCGCTACACTAGTCAAGCCACATGAATATTCTTCCTTTAGTTGTGGCACGGGGAAATGATTCATATCACTAACTACATGCGTGGAGCGTCACATGCCTTGATGTGAGGCTACGTCACATGACACCCCCCATACCTGGGATGAAAAAATTTTCTCCAGAAAATTTTTTAAAGTATAATACAACTTCACTTAAACACATCTTCAGCCATGAATCTCAAAATGTGTAACCATCACACATGATTCACCAAATTAATAATCAACGTATAGAATCAATCATCATGACCACCATAAATAGCATATTTCAAACTTTCAGTCTTTCTAAAAAAAAAACATTCATAATTGATCACCACATCTCACAAAATACAATTCACAAATTACATGGATAAAACAATTAGGGATAATACCAATTCAAAGTACAAATTGTGTTCATACATTAAGATGTGAAGCACATATTTTCATCGATCTTTGTCTCCCCATCAAATCATG
>JAFLJL010004866.1:0-15425 GCA_018398815.1 Conus ventricosus
TAACCTGGTCTCTAAAGTTTTAAAATGAGTTTATTTGGCAAAATCCACACACTTATCCCAGCATGCCTTCCACTGAAAGCTAGTTTTGACAAGTGTTTCTCTTTTTAACTATGTCTCTTTCTGCCGAACAGTCATCTATAATAAATAGTTTTGCGTTCCTTCAAACAGTCTATAAAATGTTCTAAACACTCACTGTTTATTGCTAGGATAACTAAATATATGTCATCATCTGTCCATATAAACCTTCTATCATGATATGCTTTGTCATTTAAGTGTTGGACAGAAAACCACATATGATTAAATTATAGCGATAAACTGTTTGTAATAGGTCTAGGACAAATATTGTTTTTCCACAACCAGTCTGCCACAAATCAACGAGCAATGAGGAGTTTTTGTCATAAAGTTTAACTGCTCCATGGTTTTATAGAAGAATTTAATCTAATCCAGTTATTATTTTTATCAGTCCTCTGTTAAACTTGTTCAGTATAATAAAACCCTACGGGCCTAAATGTGTAAGATTATATCCAATTCAGTTCTGTAAGATTGTTTCTATTTAAGTCAACATTGATTTTTTGCTTGTTGTTATGATCTTAATATCCTCGCCATTGTGAAGAACGACGACAACAACGTTAAGACGTTTAACGTCTAAGTTTTGCCAGCTAATATTAATTCCTTTTATAAGGTCGTCACTAACGCCCACAATCCATCCCTCTCCACATCTTTAAAGACAGAAATTTCAAATATCATTGTGAACGTGTCTCCTAATTTTCTGCTTGGAAAGAACGTAATTTTGTAGAAGCTTTTTTTACAACTGTTTCTTTTCTGTGTAGGATGTACTGTTTTTTCCATACGGCGTTATTTCAATTTCTTTTCGACTATTGTTGTCTGGCATAAGACTTTACATGTAAAGGGCCAGAGTTGAATGCTTTTCTGAAACTTTTTTGGCGGTCAAAAATGTAAATGGGCTTATGAATTCAAATTTTATTTCCCATTCTAATATGGTTCTAAGTGCCATTTGGGTCAGGTTTTCGAACTATTTATATTCATAACTGACCAACATTATTTGCTTCTAGATTGCGCAGTTGTTCTAGTTTGGGAAACTTTTTTGCTGTCGGCAACCTCTTTACGTTATAATCTACCATCTTTAGTGTACTCAAAACATACAAAGCGCCTATCTCACCGTTCTGTTCAAAGTCCGCAACATCTGCAAGGTCTTTTAATTCTAAAGTTATACACCTCACAGGCGCTAATGTAACTCCTGGTTCTTCTGGCCCACGCGACATTTATTTTTTAGTAACGTATTATTTTATTTCCAAAACAATGTGTAGGTTATCACATTTCACAACTTTCCCCGCTTTGTCTGCAATTTTTATATTAATGATCCGACCCTCCCACAAACTAATCTTTTAAAACTGTAAATTATGGAATTGTATAATTTCATAATCGCAATATGCAGCTTTCCCTGACGGAAGAGCTCTTAAAACAGTTGAGGGCCTTCCATCATATAAGTTTTCATCAGTGCTCAGCTCATCCAAATGAACATAGAGTAATGATGTAATGCAAGATCGAGCGGATTTTCTCCCTCATAAGTAGTTTTGTTTGGCACAACTCTAAATCTATGATTGTCATCTGCAAAGCCTAACATTTTAGCTAGCTCTACATCAAAAAGGTAATGGCTACTTCTTCTTCAGGTTTGAATGTTAACATTGTTTTTAGATTTGCATTGTTAAGTTTGAGAGTAATGTCAAAATTACTCATGCTTCTTTTAGCGAACAAAACCGTAATAACCATCAGGTATGGTTAACCGACTAACTACCTTCCCTTCTTTATTAACTTTTAGAACTGCATTATTCTCCCTGGCTTCACTTATATTAAACCATATCGACTTGTAGAATATTTCATGGAGCGCGACCGTTCTGGTTCCGCAATCGTTTTTAACAGCATGTTCTAAAAACGAAGGACTGTCTTGAGTTGTTATTGTTACAAACATTTTTTAAAACAAATTAAAAATGAGTGCATTCAAATATACTGGCGCAAAATATTCTGTTGGGCCGCACTACAATCTTAAAAATATAGCAACTGATACTCTTGACATTGCTGTGACCCAGACTGCCTCTTTTCATAAAAAGGTGAGTACTCCATTGAAGAGCTATCTTAACCCCCCTATTGAAAACGACCACATCAAGAAAGCGTGGTTTAGTCATCCGATGCAGTTTTATCAGAACCAGTTAAACTTTGCTGTGTTTTGCGCATCAACTGGGTGTGGAGTGTCGTATGCTGATCATTTAAATCACCATGATCCTTTGGTGAGGTCAGTGTACAGATTTCATTTCTATTACACGTTCAGACGTATTTTGACTGAACTGCAAGCTCCATTACCAAATGACAAACCATTTAATCCACTTAGCAACAGAATAGACATGAAGGCTTTTGAAGGATCTGTAACGAATTCAATATTAACATCAAGACAGGCTTTAGACAAAAGTTGGATCATAATCATGGCCTAGGCGACCGTTATTTTCGGGGCACGCACAGAAAGTATAACTATGACTGGCATCCTCCTTTCAAAACTTTCTTTTCAGGCAAAACTGTTCAGCCTGGGTCCCTACAGCAAGAGCATAAAACAGCATGGACAACATTTATCTTAGACACTTCTAAGGGCCTAACTAGAGCGGGAATAGAACGAATAAACGACTCTATTCGTACTTACGTTTGGTGTTTGCTAGGTTCGCAAGCACAGGCAAGATCGAGCATAACTGATCCTTCTACTGGCTTTGATGCACAAAAACAGTACTTGGCAAATTTAGAGGACGCTATTAATTCTACAGTTGATTTGCCTTCAAGTATTAAAAGGTACCAAAATGTTTACAATACGCAAGATCGAAAGTAGACTTTGCTGTTGGCACTGGTTTATACATGCTGCCTTCTGACCTTAGACTCCAGATAGGTCCCAATAATAAACTATAATAATTTAAATTCTTATAGCAGGCAATGAACAGAAGGTTGGGAAAAAACGACATAAATTCTGAGCCAGTAATATTACAAACAATAAAGAAAGCCCAAGATTAAGTCATCTAATTCCCCAAAATCCAAACCCCCCAAAGTCATTGAAGACCAGACCAGAATATGAAAGACAGCGCTTGTTCTTGGATTAACTGGCATAGGTTACTTGGTCTTTATCTTACTAAATATTAACCCAACTATAAAGAGAGCTAATGCCCCTAAGTGCTCGGCCATAAAGCCAACTACTTTGCTTGCAGTAGACAAAAGCCAGCTGACAATACTCCCCAATATTCCTGGTAAAGCGTCCACGGCTTTTCCAGTAATTTTTTTAATAAACCCGCAAGATGATCAAGCTGTTTTTTTACCCATGATTTATCAGGCGATGGCGGCGGAGGCACTGAACTTGCTCTCCCACCACCGCCTGTAATAGCCATCACCAGTGTACTTATTGCAAATCCTAAGGCTGTTATGCGCTTGCTAATGTGACTCCATGCTCTCTAAACAGTGTTCGTATTCGTTTTTGCTAGCGTCGTGTCTTCATATAAAATTTTTTCGATAGTTTCTCTTATTCTATTCATTGAGTTCGTAATTGGTCCGGTTAGTAGTTAGCACTTCTAGTCTTGCTGATCTTTCTTGTTCAAGATCTTTTTTGTCTTTGTCTTATTCTTTCTTTAATATCAGGTCCTAAAATTGGCGTCATCAGCCTCAACGAGTTTTTCTTTTTCTCTTTTTATATGCTCATCAGTTCCACCTAGTTTGCTAAATTGTTTGTTAATTCGCTCTAATGGTTCTTAAAGCATGATCAAGGGCCGTTATTTCTCGCATGGGTTTGCGGTGAGTCGTGTATAGTCTTCAATGCTGTTTTTCTTCTGAAAAACTGGTTTCTGCTTCTATTGCATTTATTATTCCATCTGCCGATTGATTTAATTCTTTAAGTTCCATGTTTTGTATTTGGCTTAGCTGTTGGAGTTCCTGCAGGTGTTTTGAAGTTTAGAACTGCCTCGCCTTAATTTCGGTCTACAAGACCAAGGCGATTTTGATCTTTCACCTGAGTCTTTGTAAAATTGTACTCTTGGCTAAAAAATTTGATGGGTGGGGTTTTTAGTTGTAAGCCGAACAAGTTGCCCTTGATCGTTTTTTACAGACAAATGATCATCTTTTAATTCAAAATCATTTGGGTCTATAAATTCGGGAGGTTCTTGGCCTAAACTTTCGTAAAATGATTTAACCTTACTTTCTGTTAATTCATGCCGCTTTTGAGAGCGTTGAGCGATGCTGTATTAAAGGAATCATTTCACTCATGTCGTCTCCAAGATCAAAAACATCTTTAATCTTCTGCATTTAAATTTGCCTGCCAGGGTTTTTAAAATAATTAATTAATTTTTATTTTTTTAAATAAAAAAATGTCACAAGCACAGGGCTCGATTCTTGACCCGCATAAAGACGAAAGAACCCTTTGGCGTGAAGGGAAATAAAACGGACTATTACTGTTCCAAATAATCCATCTACTATTGATGCAGATCAATTCTTACTGTCAAATTTCCAGACCAGGAGCAAAAGACGTAGTTGTGCCAGGCTCTGCGCGTCTTACTTTCAAAATAGCGCTCGCTTCAACAACGACCCAAAAAAGACAGTTGTACAGAATCTGGGACGGGCAATCGTTAAGAAAATTTTCTATAAAAACTTGAGGGGCAAGAAATATTTTCTTTACACAATGCAGAATATTTTTAACCTATTCTGTCTATGGCTAACCGGGACTGAAAGGGCTGACTTTGGGGTTTCAAGGAATAGAAAATGAAGAAGCACTTAAACATAGAAAAGGTGCCGCAGATTTCTAAAGACGGCAAAAGTATGTGGCTGTAAATTTTTCGTTTGGAAATCGCTTTCCATTCCCTTAGATTTTGAGTTGTTAAAAGCGCATGCGCCATACTTTCAAGGGCATTAAAAGACAGATTGTCATATTGGGAACTAACTTTTAATGAATACAAACGGGTTATCAGATCAACAGACACCGAAGCAAAGTACAGCATTTCTGACATCTCGTTAGGGTTTGACGTTGTTAGCAACCCCAATTTAGCAAGGCTGATTGAGCAACAATATCAGTCAAAATTTGCCCAAAATATTTCGAAAGAGTGATTCATCATACAACATATCCCAAAAGCAGGGCAGACACTATATGGAATTTAGTTTTAGTGCCGCAGCAAAATCGCTTAAAGGTATTTTATTGCTGTGTGAAGATGAAGAACCATTCAAAAAAGGAAGTGAAAAGTTTTTTTATCCAAAAATAACGAAAGTACAATGCTCGATTGAGGGCAGTCCTAACCAAATCTATGCTAGCGGGGTTAAACCTTATCATCATTTTGACGAAATAAGAAAACTTTTTTGGAGGTGGGAGGTGTAGAAATCCAACAGTTGACCTTGTGTCTAAAGATCTACACCTTCACAGTGTAAGGGACTTGATGATTATTTAACAAAAAAATACGGTTTATGGATTGACCTAAGGTCAACAGGAGGATAAATCAGTTGCATGGAAGCGGAGAACTGTGAGAGACGTAATTAAACATTCAAATTGATAAAGAAGAAGAAGGCCGATAAACCGCTTAATTTTACATTTGTTTTATTATATGATGCGCAGCTGAATATTGAAAATAACAGATTAAAAGATATACAAACTAAATTTTTTTTTATTTTATAAAAAGCATGTCTGTTAAAACATTACCCAAAATGTGCCTACAGCGCCGCCAAGAGAAGAGATAGCAGGCAATTCTGCTGTTTAGAAACCCCTGAAGAAAAAACCCTTTACAGATTAACAAACATTACACAATGAAAACAAAACTAGAGCAAGACCTTTAAAAATACAGCAAAAACCGGGCGAAGGTATTCTGCTGCCTTCAATGCTGTTACATATGTTATACTGAGCATCAATATAAGTGCTGCATCGGCAGGAACGAGTGTTGGTCTCTTAGCAACGGGCATAGGCGCCCCCGCAGTTTTAAACCTCAAGGCGGGTTTTGTCTTTAGCTCTGGGCCCCTGTGTTCATTAGCTGTAGGGCTGCTAGCAAAAAATTAAAACTAAACTCCAAAACACACAGCTATGGTTCAACTAATAACAGCTAACTTAGCTCGTTCAAACTGAAATAAAAAAAAGCACTAGCTGACTCAAACATCGCGGATGAAGAATTTAATCGTTTACAGGCCGATTTTGATGACTACAAAAGACAAAAATTTTTATCTTCAAAGAAAGGCGAGGGCAAGTTTTTCTCAACAGCCAGACGCCGAGCAGATAAAAAAAGGGAAAAGCTTAAAAAAAGTAAACGAGACATTAAACTCTGTTCTAAACAGCTCACATTAACAACGCAAAGGGTGTTTATACTTTAGTTTATGAGTCCAAGCGCAAAAAGAAACCGTTTATATGGTTCTGATTAAGTATTTTTTTTAAATTTTAAAAAAATATTTTGGCTTAGAAAAGAAAGACAGCATGGCTAAGATATATGAAGGACAAGACGAATTGTTTTGAAGGAATGCTCGAGAGAGAGCGTTTATCAAGAGCATGAATGATATTGATTTAGAAGTCATTGACCCAACAAACGTACAGGCAAGCGTTGTTCATGCTATTTCTCAAGTTCCAGGCAAACTAAAAATAGACCCGCCAGTTAAAGTAATGTTAGCTGTTTTAATCGACTATGTAACAATAAATGAAGAAAATCTAGAAGTCTGGGTCTCAACTAAACAGCAGACTATTCTTTCTCATAATGACTTAACACCCGGTTGGGCAGACGAACTGCTTACACAGTTTGACGCTGCCGCTGAAGAAGCTAAAATGAGAGGCTCTGGTTGGTCAGAGGGCGCAGTCTTAGAGATTAGATTAAAACAGGCTAAGTATGCACCGATTGTAGGCAAGGCTTACATTCCGCTACCTCGGGAGTTGGTTTTAAAGAGAGCAGTTTTTAAACATAAAAAATTCAGACAACAAATGTTTCATGTGGTGTGTTCTTGCAAGGCTGCATCATGTCCGCGAACACGCAGAAAGAGTGACTAACTATCGGCAATACGCCAAAGATCTTAACTTCAATGGAATATCCTTTCCTGTTAGTGTAGACCAAATTGATCAGTTTGAAGAACAAAACAAACCAATAACTGTTAATGTATACACATGGGATGAGGAAACAAATTTGGCGCCAATTAAAGTGTCCAAGAACAGTCCAACAATAGGCGAACCAGCCAAAAGTCATGTGGACTTACTCCTAATGTTTTCGCCAGCAGGGCTGCCCCATTACACATGATACGCACGATGAGTAGACTAATGAAGCATACTACAAAAGATCATGGCAAACAAGAATTCTGCAGAAAATGTTTAACAAGAATTCCATCTGTGCAAGCCGCGAGTGAACATATAAAACATTGTAAAAGTTCTGTAGATTGTAAGACAGAACTAACTACGCCCCCGCCAGGATCTAAAGTTAGTTTTAAGAACTGGAAACGGCTGCAAACAAGTCCATACGTAGTTTACGCAGACTTCGAGTCGCTTATTGTTCCTTATGAAGGGCCAGCACCACAAAAACTTCGAAAAACAGTCTTAATGAGTAATCATCAGATTTGTTCATTTGCCTTCATTATTGTTAGGTCGGATGGCGTTTATTCAGAACCAGAATTATATAGAGGACCGGATGCTGCAGAAACATTCTTAAAACGCATGCAGCAAGTGCGCAATGACTGTTCTAATAATCTGAATTTATCTGAAATCATGATGACGTCTGAAGACCAACAACAGTATGCCTCAGCCACTCACTGTTGGATTTGTGGTTTAGGCCTCTCATCAGACGCAGCGAATCCAACAGTAAGAGACCATGATCACATTAGTGGAAAGTTCAGAGGAGCAGCGCATAACAAATGCAATCTTCAACTAAAGTTTGAACCAAAGACATGGAAGCTGCCTGTATTCTTTCACAACTTGCGAGGTTATGACTCTCACCTTATAATGCAAGCAGTAACCAGCGCCTTCAGGGTAGCATGCATTGCACAGTCATCAGAAAAGTACATGTGTTTCACTTTAAATAACATGTCTTTCTACGACTCTATGCAACACATGATGGGCTCATTAGAGGCACTGGCTATGTCCTTAAAGTCCTGCCCAATAACGGAAGAATATTTTGACTCAACGCTTGTTAGAAAGGGGTTTACCCTTATGAGTACATGAACAGTTGGGAAAGGTTTGACGAAGAGACGCTTCCTCCTAAAGGCGCGTTCTTTTCTAGTCTTAGAGGAAAGGACATCAGTGATTCTGATTACCAGCATGCTCAAGATGCGTGGCAGAAGTTAGATTGTAAAACGATGGGAGACTATCATGACTCCTACTTGATGGCTGATGTATGTTTGTTGGCGGACGTCTTTGAAAATTATAGGAAGACCTGCATGAAACATTATAGCCTGGATCCTGCGCATTATATTTCTGCGCCCGGGATGAGCTGGGACGCTTTCTTAAAGTTTACTGGAGTACAGATTGATTTATTGTCTGACCTACCAATGATTCAGATGATTGAAAACGGATTGCGTGGAGGAATTAGTATGGCGTCGCATCATTACTGTAAAGCAAACAACAAATACTTGGACGACTATGATCCAAGTAAAAGGTCTAACTATCTTATGTATTTAGATGCAAACAATCTGTATGGTTGGGCTATGGCGCAATCGCTTCCATTACGCAACTTTAAAATGTACACAGGCGGTGATCCGAACAATATTCAAAAGGCATTAAAGTGGTTGGGCAGTTTAACGCCTGATCAACAGCGTGGTTTCATTCTAGAAGTTGATTTAGAATATCCTCATGAACTCCATGACCTGCATAATGACTATCCATTAGCAGCAGAAAGTCTAAAGATGGATCCAAGAGAACCGCCTAAACTTGTGCCTAATCTTCGGGGCAAAAAAAATTATGTCTGTCATTACAGACTTCTGCAATTTTATTTAAGACATGGGTTGAAGTTGACAGCAGTTCATCGCATAATTGCTTTTGATCAAGAACAGTTCATGAAACCATACATCATGAAGAACACTGATCTCAGAACTAAATCCACAGATGCTTCAGAAAAAGACTTTTTCAAGTTGATGAACAACAGCTGTTTTGGAAAGACTATGGAGAATCCGCACAAGCGCAAAGACGTCAGATTGGTCACCAGAGAGAATGAAGCAATTAAGCTGACTTCAAAACCTAATTTATCAGGACTTCAGAAGATTTCTTTGACAGCTTTTGGCATAATGATGAAAAAAAAGAAAGTCAAATTAGACAACCTGTTTTTATTGGGTTTACTGTTTTAGAATTATCAAGCTTTTGATGTTAGAGTTTCTTTGACTATTTTTAAGCCCTCGTATCCTGATCCAGAGTACTTTACACAGATACAGATAGTTTTGTTATAGATATCCCTACTGAAGACATCTATAAAGACATGGAAAATGGAAGTAGCTAAAGGACATGCGGGATGGTATGATACATCTGATTACCCTAAGATTCGCCTTTGCATTAAAATTACTAACAAGAAGGTTTTAGGAAAGATGAAGGTTTGAATTATCTGGAAAGGTGATCAAGGAGTATGTGGGTTAAGGTCAAAAATGTACAGTATTTCGAGCCAGAGAAAAATCATAAGAAAGCAAAGGGAATAACTCGCAGCGTTGTGCAGGCAAACATATCACATGACAACTACAAAGAAGCATTGTTTGGCAATAAGACTTTTCATCATGACAACGTAAAACTGCGATCTAATCTACATGAGATCAACACAACAGTTGTAAAAAAGAAGTCGTTAGATAGAACAAACACCAAAACGGTGTTTGTTAATCCGGGGTTTTCATATGCAATCGGGCACTGGAGGACCGCATAAAAAAGGGGTTTTATAATTTTTCATCACTTTTATTATAAGATCAATCATAGCTTTCATCCAATTCATTTAAATCTTTTCTCATGTTTTGCTTGACGAGTTCGAATTTTTTTATTATTTCAAGATAAACTTTTCCCAAATTTTGGGGGTTTGGATTGTAGGTGATCTGGATGATTTAGCATGCATGATAAACCTCGAAAATGGTTCCTTAATAGCATTACCCATGAAATGATTCCCGCATCATTTTTCATGGTCCTCTTCCTTTACCCTTCTTGTTTTGTTCTGCGCTTCCTCTGGCCCCTTTCCAAATTTTAAACCAAAATATGTTTACGTAAATTAATTAAAGCGGAACGTGCCTGGGGATTATCTGCAGTTCTTCCTTTCACAAAAGATCTTTGAGGGGCTGGTTGTTTTGTTGTGCCAGTTTCTCGTAAAAATACACGGCGGATTCATCTTTACAATTTTTTTATTTCGTTTCGGGTCAACACTCCAAACTGGATCTGTTTTCCCTGATGCGAGTGTCCCCTTTTTGCTTCCCCCGGTAAATAAAGGTACCTTTCTTTCAAACCAAATGGTAATAGTTTTGCCGGATGAAGACTCTCCCTTTAACAGCATTTATTGTTTTTCTTTTGATTGCTTGTACTGGGTTTTTGCCCTTTAAATTCTTTATTATTCTTTGCGCGCAAAACTGAGGGCAGTCTTCTAACCCATTCTGTGTTTGCGAGAAAATTTTCAATCAGCTCTCTGTGTATACTGGAAAGGAAGAAAAGTCTTTCGGGGTAACTGTTTGTTAAAGTTTTCAACTAAAGCCTGTGATCTGTGAACTCCCGGAATGCCTCTTCTAATAGTAACTCTGTGTTTTAACAATAATTGATTCACTTGGCCTTTAAATTCTTTTCCATCATCAACTTGAATCATGCGGGGATAAGTTAGCGGGCCTCGTTGGTATATCAGTTGTATGCAACAGCAACAGCAGAAGCACTCTTTTGTGTTAATGGCTCCGCATCTTTGTATCTTGAAGCTATGTCAATGACTGTAAGTGCGTACTTAAATCTTTTTCGTCTAATCCTATCAGAGGGTAAATATAGAAGATCCATTTGATGGGTGTCGTTTGGATTTGTATTGACAAAGTGCGGTCTCTGTATTCGTCTAGGCGCAGGTAATAAATTTGCCAAATCGCTTGTTTAGATAACCATTCTTTTGCTGTTTGTTCACTGACTCCTGCCGCTTGGCTTAGCTTTTTAATTGCTGTGATACCCTTCCAATATCCTTTTGGCGAAAAATAGATTTTGTTCATTTTTTACTCAGCCAATATTATGTGCAACAAAATACACGACGGTCATACCAACGACAATAAACCCGATTTCTTGCATCTTTTGTTTTTCTGATGGTTGATAAAAGTCACTGAATTTTGGTGGGGGCAATGTCTCGATTGGTTTGCCTGTTACAAGATAATATTGTTTTATTGCTTGATCAACATCTTTAAATATGTAAGCTGCATGCCCCTGCCCTTTTCAGTGTGTCATTAATAAAATCTAACTGCTCAAGTCTCTGCCTTTCATAGGCGTCTTGTGCAGCTGCTAGTTCCTCCATAGCTTTGTTATGTCTTTTTCTCTCGCCGTCATCCCGCAGTTTACTAAATGCGAAATTACTTCCGCTAAAAGCAAGCGCATTCACCACAGCGCCGCCTATCATTATTGCGAGTGAAGCCATTTTTTATAAATGTATTTTTTTTCTTACATATTTATATTGTCTGGAAAATTATTCCTTGCTTAACTAGAAAATCTTTCGTAGCAACCGAAGCTGCAATGATAGCAATCAGCTTTGCTGAATCCTCAAAGTCTAGTTTGCCAAGATCTGCTGGTTTAATTCTTAACAAGCTTTTACCAAGCATTGAGTATCCTACACTTAGTCCTCCAATAACAGCAGAAGGGTATACAAGGTTGGTAACAGTTTTTTCGGTGCTCATTTTTTAAAATAAAATAATTATAATTTAATAAAAAACATGAACAGTGATGATCCCCTACAGCTACAAGGCGGCCTAAACCTTCCTGAACTTATGAATGACCAAGTTGATGATCAAGCTATTATGCCCAAAAAGGAAAGGCTGTATCTTTGGCAGCATGTGGGGAAAACAAAACAGTTCCTCGGAACTGAATTCAGCATTGAACAGATTCAACAGATGTCGCCACAAGACATTTTAAAGTATCATAACAGGTATGAAGCGCAGCTGGGGTCTAGAATGGTGAAAGTGTGGGGCAAACGGTTTCTTAGTTTGTACACTAAACTAGTCAGTAGATTTGCTCCCATTGATTCTGAACAAGATCTTACGTATGATTTAACGCAAGATCCAGTTTTAACAAGTCATTAGAGTCTCTAGGCTGTGATTTATACTATAGATTTGGAACATTGTTATCGCCATTAATCATGGGATTAATAACTTTTAATCATATAGATTTTATTTCCCTTCAAAATGAACGAGCTGGAAAATCATCAGAATCAGAAAACACTGAATCAGGGAGAAAGTAACCAAGCCAGAAAATCAGCAGAAACACTAAACCCAGGTGGGGACCATTAAAAATCCTGGGCGTGTTGAAGCAGGAAAAAATTAGCAGAGTGGAACAGACAAAAAAAATTAATGTTACAGAATATGACTCATCATGAAAACATAACACCGCCAACGCCAGAACAAGTTGATTCAATGCCAGCTATAAAAACTCCATGTGATACAAGGGCACCAAAGTCTTCATGGAATAATTGAACTTAAAACTGTTGCCATTTTTGGCGCCCTTGCTGCTGCTGGGGGCGGTTATTACTGTTATAAAACATATAAAGAATGGCAACAGAAACGAAAGCTATCAAAAAAATCTGAGCCACTAAATGCAGAAAAAGACACCAGCACGCCAAAACCGCCAATAAAAAGCATCATTTTGATCCTTTATAATGGAATAATATTTTAAATTTTTTTATAAAAATAGATCATGGCGTATTATAAAATGATGAAGTCAATAAAAAAAGACCTGGAGTCTATAAAAGACATTTCCATAGACCAGAATTGTAATCAATGCGGTTGCTTCGGATGTAAGACCTTCCTTAAAAATCTATGCAGAAAACGCTGAGCAAGACATACTCAACGATGACACGTTTTTTGAGGCGTGTGTGTACTATATTAGACATCTACTATTTAAGATAAAAACATAGCTTGTATTTTTTTGATAATTATAAGATAACTTAATAAGAACTTGGTTGTACTTAAAGGATGACTTAATCAAGAACTTATTAAGAACTTGATCAAGAACTTAATTAAAAACTTAATCAAGAACTTATTAAGAACTTATTAAAAACTTGGGGCAACCTAATTAAAAACTTAGAAGTAACTTAAGTAAGAACTTGGGGATAACTTGAGAATGACTTAAGGACAACTTAGAAGTAACTTAAGTAAGAACTTAAGAATAACTTGTTAAAAACTTAGAAGGAACTTGAGTGTGTGCAAAGCGTGGGTGGGGGTGGGGCAGGTGGGGGTGGGGGGTGTGCATGCGTGGGGCAGGACAAAACAAACAACAAACACAAACAAACAACAAACACACAATAGACAGTCCAGGGGTGGGGGTGGAGGGACGTGCGTGCGTGGGGTGGGGGTGGGAGGACGTGCGTGCGTGGGGTGGGGGTGGGGGGACGTGCGTGCGTGGGGTGGGGGGTGGGGGGACGTGCGTAGTGTGTGGGTGGGGGTGGGGGGATGTGCGTGTGTGTGCGGCAGCCAAAAAAGTTGAAGCAGGACGTTTTAAGCGAAGCAGTGAAGCCAGTAATCACAGCAATATATACAAAGTCATGAAGTGCTTGCTGGAAATTCAAGGCAGTCAACTCTAAACAACCCGACCCCTCCTGCAGGAGCGGTATCTAAAAATAGATCTTACGTCAGTGGTAGGCCTGCAGTGGTCTTACAGTCGCGCGCACTGGTTGGCTAAAGCAGCCCAAATCTAAACAGCCCCGACCGCTCCTGCAGGAGCGGTATCTAAAAATAGATCTTACGTCAGTGAAGAAACGGCTTGCTACTGTGACCTTGGCCGCTCTAGGGTGGAGCGCTGGAAAACGGCTTGCTACTGTGACCTTGGCCGCTCTAGGGTGGAGCGTTGTTCTCTGATCGCTTGCCCTAGTTTGCTGTGCCCCTCTTTTCTCAACCGGCTTGCAACTGGTTACAGCAGTAATTGCTGTGCCAAGCTTTTATGGAGCACTCTAATCGCCAGTAGTAGTACATCCAGCATTTATATGAAGATAGTGCTGGCCACACACTACTCCTCTCCATACTGGTAAATGTACTAAGGTCTGCCTAACCCTATCTAGTTTGTTTGCCAGAACATTCGAAAATCGCCATTCTGTTGCATAAGGGCACACTTGAAGGCAGATGAACTGGTTAGAATTAGAAAAGTAGAAAAGTATACACATCTTAATACACAGATCAGCTTGCCACATAACACTGAATCTGTAGTTAACAATCAATCAAGTCTGATACAAACTAGGAACATTTTTACTTGGGAGGAACAGCAAAAATGTTGTCAAATATAAGTTTTTTTAGCATACGAATCAAGCCGTGTTTACCTCCGCCTAAGAAATGAACGCCATGTTTTTTAAACATGGCTTTAGCTGTCCCAAGCCAGCTCCCAACAATCAACGCGTGATGGTTTGTTTTGCTTCAGCCGACTTTCAACAATGCAGCGCATTATTAGATAAGGAACCATCTCATCACAGTCAAACACGTATTAAAACTGGCAACACTTGTTTCATTTCCTTGAACCAACAAACTCTCCGGTTTCACAACATGCTTTTGCCTACCTTCAGACAACTACCAGTTAAGCGCAATGAAGAACAGAGAAAGAGGCGGCTCTGCTGTATAGCGAGGACTGTTAACACACTGCCCGCTGTGCAGCAACATGTGAATAGTTGGCTTGCCTTCACGACTGACTCAACTAATTCTTTCAACAAATACTCTAACATGCAGTTAAAGTAAAACTTATGGCCTCGAATAAAAACCTGTTCTTCAGTAACGTTTTAGCCATTTTAAAATAACACAATTAAAACACAGTGGTCACAACAGAGCGCAGTGAAAACACACAGCCCCTTCTTTGTGCAGTAGCTCCAACACAATGGCAGCCCCGGCGTGCCACGTCGACAGCCTCGATCTGATGTGACAACGTGGCAATCTAGACTTTTCCAAATGTGGTTTCAACCCAACTGAGTGTGTTTCGTTTACACAGCACAGGCTAGGTGCAAACTGCCGCGAGCCGTAAAAATTTAAGTGATCGAGTTTCAGCCCCGTGTACAAAGTTTGTAGGTGGAAAATTAGTCAGAAGAAGTGTGCGGATTTTATGTCATTTAATTGAGAGAGAGAAAAGAGTGTGTGTGTGTGTGTGTGTGTGTGTCTGTCTGTCTGCCCGCCTCTCTGTCTGTCTGTCTGTCTCTCTCTCTGTCTCTCTCTTCTGTCTGTTGCCGGTATTCTCCTCCTCCTCTTGAGGGCCCGCCAAACGGGGGGGAAAAAGGTGTTTGGGGCTTTGA
>JAFLJL010004867.1:0-15285 GCA_018398815.1 Conus ventricosus
TGCTTCTTAGATGGCCCTTTGTTGGTTTTTTGAAGGCTCAACGAGCATACTACGGTGTTGCGCACCAACCTTTTCTGGGATTGCATTCTTCTTAAAACTGAAAAGGCAGAGGAGTCAAATTACCACTTTCCGCGGTCACTGAGGAGAAACCACCAAGTTTCGAAATATCGGTATATGACCAGGAGTTATATGTTAGTGAGTTTCCCTCCGTATTGGAGGATGTCTCCACCTTGGAGAATATAAGCTTGCTGAAGGCTCATTTTGAGAAGTAGCCTATTTATTTTTCCCCATTCACCCACTCATGCACATACTGTTAGTTAGGCAGAATCATCTACCACTGCAGATATGAATGCGTATCTCCCCCTATTTCTTCAATCTAAGACATAAGAGCAAGCTTTGTTAATAATTCAATATATATATATATATATATATATATATATATATATATATATATATATATATATATATATATATATATATAACAAGTTAAAAGAGGAATCTTAAAACTATCTACAAATTTGTTTCAAGCGTGTTGCGCTGTCATCAGGATGGTTTTTGGTTTGCCCACCGCCGATGTTATATAGTGTGTGGGCTCCCGTTTGCGGTTGTTTGCACGTGCCGGTTGGCTGCACGTGTTTTTGGGGCTTTCAGGTTTTTATTTTGGGTGTGTTCACTATTTATGCCTGCAGTTGTTTACTATTTCTGTTTTGGTGTTTTAAAGTTGCTAAGTGCGGTTTGCATAGTATTAACCATTTTTCAGTTAAACATAGGTTGCACCTTTTTGAAACATTGCTGTATGGTGATGCTCTTTTTTATGATTTTCCAGGATATATTGTAGCTTGTTTTTGCGTCTTTAAGTTTCCAGATATATTTGCTCAGTTCTGTTTGGTTTTTATATTTTTCTTTATTAAATGACTGTTTGTGGTTTGCATATCTGGTTTTGAAGTGGTTTTCAGTGATCCCTATGTATGTTTCTTTTTCATTTTCTGATGTCACAGTAGCCTGGTATACAATGTTGTTGTGAAGACATTTATTGTCTAGTGGGCACTGCTCCTTTCTGGTGCAATTGCAAGATTTCCTTTCTTCACCCTTCTTTGCTGTGTTGATTTTCATTTTGTTGGATGCGTCAATTAGGTTTTTGAGGTTGGGCATACATGAGTACGATAGTTTGACAGTGTTTTTGTTAAATATTTTGAACAGTTTGTGTTCTTTTGGAAATGAAGTTGTTAGGATTTTGAAGAATTCTTTCCCTATGTTTGTTTTGAGTTTCCCGTCGTATGGGGTGTTATACCATATGATTTTTCTTTTCCTATTTTTCTTGCTTTTATTTGTGTTGTTGTTCTGGGTTGTATTGTAATTTGTAGTTGTATCCACTTGTTTGTAGTGCCTCCCGGTATTCTACTGCTGCATTGTTGAACACTCTCTCATTGCATGACAGGGTTTTATAGTCTCTTGTTTATGCCATGGGGTATGGTCTTTAATATAGATGGTGGATGGTTACTTTTGGTGTGTACATAAAGAGGTGTATCGTTGGGTTTCTTGTATGGTTTATATATGTGATTGTTGAGATCCAGTGTTATGTCTAAGTAGTTCACTACCTTTTTGTTTGCTTCAATGGTAATCTTTAAGTTGTGGTTTTGGAAGATTTTGCATAGTTCTTTCTTCTTGTTTTCGATGGTTCTTGGATTGTTGGTCATTGCAGCAAGGCCATCGTCTCTGTATAGTCCGACTTGTTTTCCGAGTTTTTTCTTGATGTTGGACAGCATGAATAGTCCGACCAGTTCACATGTTTCTGCACCATCATAATTATGATCCCATGGTTACGTCGAATGTTGAGTTTCTGTTGGTTTTCCTGATCCAGGTTTCATTTTTGCTGTGTAGTAATGTTTTCTTGGTGTGGAGAATGATTTCCATTTCTGACCCTGTTATGTCTGTGTGGTTACTGGCAAACTTCGGGGCTTTGGCGAGTAGTTCCTCATCTATAGATGGGTAAAAGTCTACTATGTCAAATGTGATGAATACTGTATTACTTTGTTTATTGAGTTTTTTGAACCATTGGATAACTTCGTATGTGTTCTTCCAGAGGTTGTATTCAGAGTTTGATTTTACGTTCTTTATTATTTTTTCCAGAATTTTCTTGCTTATTTTGCCTAATTCAGATTTGGATGGGTTTATTAGTCTACATGTTGGATTGTTATGGAAATTGGGCTTGTGGTCTTTGAGTGTTATGAAAGCTTCTTTTGTTGCTGTCGCTTCTATCCTGTCACTTAGGTCTATGCGCTCTGCAAGTTCTTTTTCTTTAGTGCGGATGCTGTCATGTATATTTTTGTCGGCTTTTTTGTAGTTTTTCTGGATGTTTTTGTCAAGGAGTTGAGAGTATTCTTTTGGTTCCATTTTGTAGTAATTGCTAGTTTTATCAGCCTTCACAAATATTTTTTTGTCATTTTGTACTTGTTTTATTTGTTTTTTTAGTGTTGTTTGGAAACCGTTGTTAGATTTTTTGAATTCAATATTAGTTATCATTCTTTTCATTTGATCTTCAAAGGGTTTCATTTCGTCTATGGCTGGTGGTGATCGCCATGATTTGAAATCGTAGGTGTTTTTGTCCTCTTTTTTTGCATTTGGGTTCAGAAAAAAGAATGCTTTCCATCTCATATTATGTACAAACTTTCCTGTTTGTTCTATTAATTTTTTATATATGATTGCGGATTTGAAACTGAATTTGATCACTGAAAACCACTTCAAAACCAGATATGCAAACCACAAACAGTCATTTAATAAAGAAAAATATAAAAACCAAACAGAACTGAGCAATATATCTGGAAACTTAAAGACGCAAAAACAAGCTACAATATATCCTGGAAAATCATAAAAAGAGCATCACCATACAGCAATGTTTCAAAAAGGTGCAACCTATGTTTAACTGAAAAATGGTTAATACTATGCAAACCGCACTTAGCAACTTTAAACACCAAAACAGAAATAGTAAACAACTGCAGGCATAAATGGAAATCGTTGTTAGTGAACACACCCAAAATAAAAACCTGAAAGCCCCCCAAAACACGTGCAGCCAACCGGCACGTGCAAACAACCGCAAACGGGAGCCCACACGCTCTATAACATCGGCGGTGGGTAAACCAAAAACCATCCTGATGACAGCGCAACACGCTTGAAACAAATTTGCAGATAGTTTTAAGATTCCTTTTTTAACTTGTTTTATATTGCTCCCCAAGGGGTTGAGCACTCAAAAAATTGTTTTAGGCATCTTAAATATACTGATCATAATATATATATATATATATATATATATTATATATATATACAACAAACCAATAAATTCCAAGGATAAGTACCGAGCACCGTTCCAGCAACTTACAGAGCAGTTTGGTGTTGCAATGACTGCAAGAAATATTGAATTATAAACAAAGCTTGCTCTTATGTCTTAGATTGAAGAAATAGGGGAGATACGCATTCATACCTGCAGTGGCAGATGATTCTGCCTAACTAACAGTATGTGCTTGAGTGGGTGGATGGGGAAAAAATAAAATAAATGCTTCTCAAAATGAGCCTTCAGCAAGCTTATATTCTCCAAGGGGGAGAGACATCCTCCAATAAGGAGGAAAACTCACTAACATATAACTCCTGGTCATATACCGATATTTCGAAACTTGGTGGTTTCTCCTCAGTGACCGCGGAAAGTGGTAATTTGACTCCTCTGCCTTTTTCAGTTTTAAGAAGAATGCAATCCCAGAAAAGGCTGGTGTGCAATACCGTAGTATGTTTGTTGAGTTTTCAAAAAACCAACCAGAGGTGCCACCTAAGAAGCAAAAGAAAATCATGAAAGAGCAAAACAAGCTACATTTTCTTGTGAAAAGTAGAAAATATAAAAAGATATCCTCTAAGACACAAGTGCTGAGGGCCAGTTCTTGGAATGAATCCGCAAGGGACTAAAATACAACAAACCAATAAATTCCAAGGATAAGTACCGAGCACCGTTCCAGCAACTTACAGAGCAGCTTGGTGTTGCAATGACTGCAAGAAATATTGAATTATAAACAAAGCTTGCTCTTATGTCTTAGATTGAAGAAATAGGGGGAGATACGCATTCATACCTTCAGTGGCAGATGATTCTGCCTAACTAACAGTATGTGCTTGAGTGGGTGGATGGGGAAAAAATAAAATAAATGCTTCTCAAAATGAGCCTTCAGCAAGCTTATATTCTCCAAGGGGAGAGACATCCTCCAATAAGGAGGGAAACTCACTAACATATAACTCCTGGTCATATACCGATATTTCGAAACTTGGTGGTTTCTCCTCAGTGACCGCGGAAAGTGGTAATTTGACTCCTCTGCCTTTTTCAGTTTTAAGAAGAATGCAATCCCAGAAAAGGCTGGTGTGCAATACCGTAGTATGTTTGTTGAGTTTTCATGATTTTCTTTTGCTTCTTAGGTGGCACCTTTGGTTGGTTTTTTGAAAACTCAACAAACATACTACGGTATTGCACACCAGCCTTTTCTGGGATTGCATTCTTCTTAAAACTGAAAAAGGCAGAGGAGTCAAATTACCACTTTCCGCGGTCACTGAGGAGAACCCACCAAGTTTCGAAATATCGGTATATGACCAGGAGTTATATGTTAGTGAGTTTCCCTCCTTATTGGAGGATGTCTCTCCCCCTTGGAGAATATAAGCTTGCTGAAGGCTCATTTTGAGAAGCATTTATTTTATTTTTTTCCCATCCACCCACTCAAGCACATACTGTTAGTTAGGCAGAATCATCTGCCACTGCAGGTATGAATGCGTATCTCCCCCTATTTCTTCAATCTAAGACATAAGAGCAAGCTTTGTTTATAATTCAATATTTCTTGCAGTCATTGCAACACGAAGCTGCTCTGTAAGTTGCTGGAACGGTGCTCGGTACTTATCCTTGGAATTTATTGGTTTGTTGTATTTTAGTCCCTTGCGGATTCATTCCAAGAACTGGCCCTCAGCACTTGTGTCTTAGAGGATATCTTTTTATATTTTCTACTTTTCACAAGAAAATGTAGCTTGTTTTGCTCTTTCATGATTTTCTTTTGCTTCTTAGGTGGCACCTCTGGTTGGTTTTTTGAAAACTCAACAAACATACTACGGTATTGCACACCAGCCTTTTCTGGATTGCATTCTTCTTAAAACTGAAAAAGGCAGAGGAGTCAAATTACCACTTTCCGCGGTCACTGAGAAGAAACCACCAAGTTTCGAAATATCGGTAAATGACCAGGAGTTATATGTTTGTGAGTTCCCTCCTTATTGAAGGATGTCTCTCCCCCTTGGAGAATATAAGCTTGCTGAAGGCTCATTTGAGAAGCATTTATTTTATTTTTTCCCCATCCACCCACTCAAGCACATACTGTTAGTTAGGCAGAATCATCTGCCACTGCAGGTATGAATGCGTATCTCCCCCTATTTCTTCAATCTAAGACATAAGAGCAAGCTTTGTTTATAATTCAATATATATATATATATATATAAGCTATGACAACTATGTTCAAATGCGTCAATACTTATGACGTTCTTACCTTGTCAATAAACAAGCCCCAGAAGAAGGCCGCATGGCCGAAATTTTGGCAAAATATTATGACATTAAGTGCGTTGTGTTTCCTTTTAATGTATATATATATACCAGCCGCCGTGGCGAAGTGTTAGCGTCGCGGACTCCCGGCTGGGAGGTCGTGGTTCGAATCCCATCAGAAGTCATGTGGGTTTTTCTGCCCCGACCGGCTCCTACCCAGAGTTGAGTTTGCTGCGGACTCAGTTGGGAAGACTGGGACCACACAGTCGAGTTTCATCCAACTAATGGATGCGTTTCTGAGAGTCTTGCTCAAATTTCATGACCAACACTGCAGGTGCCTGTATCTCTCGGGCCTGGTTGACGCCGGGATATATTATGAAAGGAAGCGTAGAGTACAGCCCTGTCATGTAGTCTCAGACCGAAATGGAAATCCGTAGCATCATCTTAATCATCCTCATTCTCATTGATCAGCATTTTAAAAAAATGTCTCAAATTCTGTGGCCCTTCATGCCCTGCTCTCATGTGACCTCAATTTCGATGTCCTCTCCACGTCTGTGGCTTTGGTTTTGGTTCCGTCGGGGTCACCGGTATCGGCGAGTCCATGGGGATCTGTCGGTGGACGGACGTGGTGGCGCCCTCCGGAGGGAGAGCTCACTCACGCCGGCTCCGCGACTAAGCAATTATTGTCGTCAGTAGGGAGCTTAGTAGGTGGTGTCCTGCGTATGTTAGATCAGAACAGCGCCACTGAACACCACCGAAGTGACTCGGCAGCAGTGCAGTGTCTCCTCCGGTGGGTTGCCTCTTAACGGCTTGACATTGAGTGCTCCCTATGGATTGCCGGTGCCGGGGCTGCGGCGGGGCCGACCGGGCTGTGGCTGTGGAAGGGTGTCGGAATGAGTGGCGTGGGTGTACTGCTTCTGGGGTGGCTCAGAGGTGGGGGTTGGGACAGCAAAAAAAAAAAAAAAAAAAAAAATATATATATATATATATATATATATTATAATATATATATATATATATATATATATATATATATAATACTGTTCATAAAAGAAACGCAAAATGAAATTTTGCCACCTGGGGTGGACCATACAGTTGAGAACACGCCAAAAACCGGCCCTGATGTATGTCTTGAACGTCTACGTGCTAGGATAACATTGATTCCGGTTGTCACTATGTGCACGTGCGTGTTGTGGGCCAGGTGCGACAGTGCAAACATTGGGTTGTGCTTCTGTTGTTTCGCCTGCAAAGCATGCCCAACTCAGTGTGAACACACACACACCATGGTCATAGTGCAGTAAGCCGGGTCATTTTGGCAACCGGCAGGCACACCGTACCAAAAAACAGCATGCCACGTTTGAGCCCAGCAGAGAGAGAAAACGCCCGGGTCGTTTGCAAGTTGGTCAGAGTGCAACTGATGTGGCCCATGCTTTGAATGTCTCCCCCAGTACCATATGCCGACTTTGGACTCGCTTCCAGAGGACAGGGTCATCAGCTGATGCCCGAGTCAGGCCGACCTCATATCACAACGCCAGCCCAGGACCGCTTTATACGGCTAAGACATCTCCGCAATCGCTTCCTGCCGGCCTCGTCCACTGTCCAGGCATGCGCTGGTGTCCGTCGCATCTCCGACCAGACTGTCCGGAACAGGCTGCATGCTGCTGGGCTGAGGCTTACAGGCCCCTACGTGGCAACGTAATGACGGGGCGCCATCGACAGACCAGACTGCAATGGGCTACGCAACACAGACACTGGACACTGAGGAACCATTGGCGACACGTCTGGTTCTCGGATGAGTCACAGTTTCTGCTGCAGCGCCATGACAGGAGTCGAAGGGTTTCCCCCGGGGTTATAAACGCCCCCAGCAAACTGCTCGATGGGCACCTCCGCATGGGGCGGCAATGCAGGATGGGGGGCCATCAGAACACAGGCAGGACCCACTGGTGCGCGTGGAAGGTACCAAAACCCCGCGACTCCGGTCTTTGTTCACCCCACACTCCTGCCTCTAATGGCCACTCCCGGGGCCGTGTTCCAGCGGGAAAAAACCCCGGGCCCACACAGCACCCCCTGACCCAGCCCTTCTTTACCCCCAACAACATCAAAAACCGGCCGGGCCCTTTTTTTCCCCGATTTGAATCCTATTGACCGTTGGCTTTTTGGACAGACGCCTGAAGTGGGGGCCCCCCCCACGTCCAAATGAACTTTCCGGGCATTGCAGGCCCGAGTGGGGGGCCCTCCCCCAGCAAAAATCGGGAACATTATTGCTTCATTGCCCCACAGTGCCGGCTACCTTTGCAGCCAGGGGGTCACACCCATTACGATTTTGGGAAGCCCCGCCGATTTCCCTGAGGTGGGGGCTGGTCTTTACCACACATTGCAGGGGAAGATTCTGTCCTACTGATGCCCCTTTTTTGTTTTTCACTTTAAAACGTTTTCCACAGCTTCATAAATGTTTTTCAAATCGGCAGCTGGCATTTTGCGTTTTTTTTTTTGAACAATATATTATATTTTTGTGTTGGTGTGTGTGTGTGTGGGTTTTGGGGGTGTGAGGCGCACGCACCGACCTTTGTGTGTGTGTGTGGTTGTGGTGGTGTGTGTGTGTGTGGTGTTTTGGTGTTTGTGTGTGAGAGAGTGAAGATAATATTATATAAAATTATTATTATAATATATATAAGAGAGAAGAGAGAGAGAGGGGGAAGAGAGAAGAGAGAGAGAAGAATCACAGTATTTCACAACAAAATTATCGAAAATTTGCGGGGAGCAACACAGATTTCTTACAACACACTTTGAGGTGAAACCCCTTCCCTAAAACAGAACAGGCGGGCGTCATGCGGAATTCGGGGTAAGGTGACGTCAAAAGGGGTGTACAAAAGCGATCAAAATTTTCTATAAGACACGAACGTTTTCCCCTCAAGACAATGCAAGAACTGCCCCAACAAAGTTTGCCATTTCGCCACCAAGAACTCTTCTTTTTGGAGTTAAAAAAAATTTGTTTTTCACAGCGGCCCTTTGGGGGTCATGCTAAAAGGGCATTGGGATTGACGATCAACTTAATTTTTACGCATTTTTACGCTGATGTGAACAGTGACAAAAAGAAAAATGTAACAATTTTTGATTTTTTTGGGGTACCAAATTATAAAAATTTCTACTTTGTTTCTTTTTGGTGGAAAATCATGAAAACTGTAACAATTGTTACTATTTGTATAGGGCCTAAACATGTGCTGTGAAATTCATAAAAACCCCAGGGGTTATGTTTAAGAGAGCATATGTTTTTTGAAAAATTAAAGAAGAGAGGAAAGGAGCCCCAAAAAGCAAACGGATGTGAAAATTCTTGGCTGTGGGGGTTTTATTCGCATGGGCATGTTAAAAAATTTTAAATAACATTTTTGAATGTGACAGTTCAGTGGATGTGTTGGCCCTGACATTATGGTGAATCACACTGTACTTTTTTATTACGTTCATGAACGTTTTTGCATGACAGTTCATGAAGCGGTATGTTTGTTGACTCGCTCATTTAAGCGTGCAGCGTGAAGTTCAGTGAAGCGTATCCGACCGTGTTTCAGCACGGCAGGTCGCAGCCACCATTCCCCCGTGTCGGCCATCAAGATGTTTTTTCCCTTCGCTGTAGGTTGGGGGGACTGCGGGATACATCAGACACTGCGTATCAAAAACCTTCTTTCCCCTGAGGAATGGGTTTTGGGGGGTGGGGGAAAGGGGGGGGGGGGGCGGAAGGGGAAAAAGGGGGTTTGAAGGGCCAGATTCACATTTTGCTGGTCATTAGCTTTCGATCCCTTGCAGGTCTCCTCCAGATGGACTGAAAGGGCGACTTCCTCCTAGAAACCCTGACCTGCCTCCTATCACATCTTTGGGAACTGGGTGTGCTTGGGGCATTTAGTAGGCAAAACCTGTTCCAAAAGGAGGGGACCTTTGGGGCAGGGGGATTTTAAAGCCGATGGGTTGTTTTTCAAAGTTCCCCACTGAAATAAGTCTTTTTTCATCTTATGTTTTTGTTTTGGGGGAAAGAGGGGGAAAAAGAAGGGGAGGGGGGAGGGGGAGAATGAAACCCACATGTTAGGGAAAAAAAAGTAAAGAAAACCCTGGTAAAAATGCAGAGATTTAAATCCTTGGCCGAGAGACTTTGGCCATGAGTACCCTGTCCAACAAAAACGCCTTCCCAAAAATGCACTTAACAGCGGGGTAACGAAAAAAAACAAAAACAAAAACAAAAAAAATCTAGGGGGTTGACGTGTTGAGGGGTTTTTTTGCCCCCCCGGGTGCCAAGCTGATTAATGGGGCGACCCTGTCTCTGGCGATTTGGCTTCTGGGAACGAGGGCGATGTAACAGCCAGGATCACCCTTACCGGGAAAAATCCACAGCAATGGGGCGTTCAGCCCACTCCTAAAAAACTGCTGGGGGTGCCTGTGACGAATGCTGTAACATGACTGTCTTACAGGACACTTACTCAGTTCCACAACCCCCCACATTTTTTTAAAGAACAGACTCAACCATTCACTCAGAACCACTGTGGGGGAAACAGATGGAGTTCGAAAAGGGGGGAATTTTTGGAAACCCAGTTTTTTCCCAGTATAAAAGGCCTTTGGGAACAGCACCCCTAAAGGGTTTTTTTTTCGGGAAAAAAAAAAAAAGGGGAATTTCATTTTAAATAGAGAAAGTGTCAAAAAAATTTCAAAATTTGGTGATGTTAGTGCCCCAAAAATTAACTTTTTCAAAAGCTCAAATTTAAAAAAAAGCCTGAAAACTGTCGGTTTGGAAAAGTAGGGGGTGTATCTTGCGTGAGTACGAATAAACATTTGGGAAGTTATACAACAATGTAAAAACTCTACAGCTTTTCGCAAAAAAAACCACACACCCACAAACAAAAAACAAAAAACAAAACAAAACACCACACAAACACACACACACACACACACACACACACACACAAACCCCAAAACCCCCACACACCACACAAACACCCACACACACCAACACACCACCCGTGGTTTTAGAACATACACTGTGAGCATAGTACGGTAGATTATAGAGATTTATATGGCTTGGTAGATGATTTGGAAATGGGAAACCTCGTTAATCAAAAATGAATCGTGAATCTGTCGCTATATATCGTAGGCCTGTCTGAAGCAGTTGTTTTTGTCACTGTTTTACGTTTTCTGTGATCCTTTTTCCACGGAAAATTCCAAATTTCATCGAACTTGTTTTCCGGGTTCCGAAAACCGTTTTTTGGGGAAAAGGCTAGCTAAATGACTCGCGCCAGTACGCTTCTTTGTTTTTCTTTGATCGTCTTGTATCGAACCCCCGCAAGATAACTAGGGTTTCGTGGGGGCCAAAAACGCTTCGCAGACCCTTTTGATTTGGCATAAGAGTACCCGAAGAAGATCCTGTATGGGCTGAAAGTTTAAAAACAGCAACATACACCCCTAGGAAAACGGTCTGTTCACATTTAAGATAATTAAACGGATCAAATTTCCCATTTCCAGGGTTTTCCCCATATTTTTTTTTTCAAAAGACTCAGTTTCCCTTTCCTGGTTTTTTACGAATTTAAATGACAAAGGGCCCATTCCCATTTTTAAGTAATCAAAAAGGGGCTCAATTTCCCCCTTTTTAAGATAACAAAAAGGCTCAAATTTTCCATTTCCTGGTTTTCCAGGACGGAAGTGCTCATGGTTTGAGGCTTGGGGAAGTGACGAAAGTTTGGATTGTGCGACTGATATGGGGCTCGTCTGCTTCCGGAAGGGGGGGTTTACCTTCCCTTTTTACATGGATCGTCATCGTCATTTTCTTCATGTAACTGCCTTAGTCTGTCAAATCAATCGTTAACCCAATTTTCCTCCTTTTCTTGCCTTATTTTCATTTTCATTATCGTCGTCATAGTTTCACCATCTTTTTTACCCGTCATCATCTCTGTATGTTCGATACATCATTGTTTCAATTTACCCCTTACGTTGCTTCCACCTCTCATCACGTCGTCATTTAAAACACCCGCGTGTAATCCCTTTTATCAACATAAATTTGGGGCGTATAAGTTAAAAATGAGTTTTTCACGACAATAGATATTACCCTCCTCACCCCCCAAATTTCCCCCTTTGACAACAAAAAAAAAAAACAACTGTCATCGGGAGCAAATAGCTGGCACAGGGCAGGAGAAAGCACTTCTTTTTACATCATGGCAAAAAAAACCCACAACTTCTTACCGCATTTCAAAAACAACTTGCGTGGCCCTTTCGTCTAGATCTCTTTTCCCACTCGTTTCTTTTAGAATAGCAGTTTCTTTTGGAGGGACAGTTTTTTTGGAACACAGTTCGGTTTCCTTGGTTACCCATGTATCACTTTTGTTAAGTAACTTTAGCTTTGATTTTTACGACCAAAAACCTGTCTACACAATTTCATTTAAAACCCAACCTTAAGCATGCGAAAGTCGTATGTTGAAAAGCAAAGACAGCTGCTTTGTTTCTATTACAAAAAAATCAAGCAAAATGGTTTTTGAACTTTTCCTTTTTTTTCTTCTACTTTTTTCAAATTTTTTTTCAAGTTTTGATTGTCATCAAATGTATGAAGAAAAAAGAATTCGAAATAGTCTTTAAAAGCAAACAGCTCTCTGAAAAATGTGTAGGTAGTGACGGCTTTTCGGTGAAAGAGGCTGCCAAATCCCCCCCCATC
Source organism: Conus ventricosus (assembly GCA_018398815.1). NCBI lineage: Eukaryota > Metazoa > Mollusca > Gastropoda > Neogastropoda > Conidae > Conus > Conus ventricosus. The sequence continues at coordinate 12,228 of JAFLJL010004867.1, forward strand.
TAAAAATTTTTCGTTTGGACGAAAACAGAACACACCCTTTTCCTTTCCCCACGCCTGTAGCGTGAAAAGGTGAGCAAGCGATGACAATTAATCCATTTGGTTTGGGTTGGTTAAACTTTGTGGGTCAAGACCAAAAAAATCGATTCTGATAACAAGTCCCCCTTTCAGTAAAAGATTCACCGTCAATAACAATAAACCCAATCCGGGCCCCAAGAAAGATGTGTCGCTCTGAACACCAAACAAACTACTTTGGGCAACTCTTCACTTTTAAATTTTCTTCCACATCGCCCTTTCCCCCTCTCATTTCTCACGATTTATAGATGTCACACTAATCTTCAGAGAAATGGTGTGACAGCCCAATCAATGATATGGAGTTTCAAAAAGAACGAGTCATAAAAGACCCGACCGTCTAAAAAAATCGAACCTTAAGAAGGACGAGAGCATCCTATTTTCAAAACCAAACGGGGTTCGGGAAAACACAGAAACGCACAATTTTTGGACGTTCTTTTCCCCTTTCTGCTTTTTCTGGTTCTTGAAAGAGACCTCCGGCATCGTTTGCAATTTTTGCTGGCCCTTTGATACACAAAAGTCACATGAAACAAAACACCACAAGGCGAAAACCCAAAACACGAAGATCCAATTTATCGATGACGTGAAATAGTAGAGAAGTCGAACGTTTGTTGTCGTGTCTTCCAAAAGTAAAACAGTTATTGATCGCGTTTTAAGCTGGAAGAAATAAAAAGAATAGATAATACTTTTTTTTGGTTTAACAACAGGAAAATATGAAATTAGAATGTTAGCCCCTTGTCTTTTGATTAGGGGCCCCAACGCCCCTGACTCTTTGGGGAGATCCTCGAAGCCGCAAATCCATCGGGCCGGGTATGGGGAAAGGCGCTATTTTTCGTCTGGCCATCTGTGGACCCTACACCGTCACTCGGACATCACTACGCGTGGGGGGGTCACAAAACGGGCTGACGTGTCCTTGCCTCTGCCCCAAAGACTGTTCGGGGTAAGATTTGAAGGGGCATTTGGGAGCGGGTGTCAGTTGAGTTGGAGAAACGTCTGTTTAAGATATTACTTTTTTTTTCTTTTTGTTGTTTTTAATGTGATTTGCGTGACCTCTCCCTTTTTTCCCTTTTTATTTCGGTTTGTCGATCCCCTTCGTTTTGAGGTCTATTTAATTTGATCTTTTTTTAACTTTTCAAAACCCAAAAATCTCTACCAGAAAAAACAACTTTAGTACAGCATTTAAACAATAGAAGCGCTTTCTACTGGGTTTTAAACTAGATATTTGAATTTTAAAAAAATTTAAACCCCCATGCCTGAGCCTAAGGTTTTTAAGCAATTTTGCAAATCTATATACGTTTAAAAAATCGGTTTGAACTTATCTAGGGCCCTTTAGCTTGCTACAAAATTCCCGCCGATTCAGTACATTTTTGCATGATGTCCGTGATTTTATTGCAATGAAAATTTATGGGCTCTGTGGATTTTGATTAAGTTGGAGGAATTATATAGATTACTGGCCATGTGTCTTTTATATAATTTTTCTATGGAAAATTTTTACATTTTGCTGCACAAGGGGAGGGGGATAAAAAATTTTTTATATAACCCTGATCTCCGCGACAGTAGGTGATGCATTTTTTTTTCCCCGGAATTTACATCATGATTTTTTGTCGGTCTTGCACAACCAACCCAGAGTGTGTGTTGTGTATTTTATTCCCTTTTCTCTCTCTCTCTCTTAATATATATATAAATTTTTTAAAAATATAATAAATATTATATATATTGAAATTAAAACAAAGCTTGCTCTTTTGTCTTAGATTGAAGAAATAGGGGGAGAAAGCTTCTTTCTGCATGGTAGATATTCTGCCTAACTAACAGTATGTTTGGTGGGGAATGGGGAAAAAAAAATAAAAAAATGCTTCTCACAATGAACCTTCAGCAAGCTTAAGCTCTAAGGGGGGGCACCCTCCAATAGGGAGGGAAATCCTAACAAAACTCCTGGTAATACGATATTTCGAAACTGGTGGTTTCTCCTCAGTGACCCGAAAGGGGGTAATTTGATTCCTCTGCCTTTTCAATTTTAAGAAGAATGCAATCCCAGAAAAGGCTGGTGGTAAAACCGTAGTATAATCGACGTTTGTTTTTTTGGTTTTTAAAAAACAAACCACCAAAGGGGCCCCCTAAGAAGCAAAAAAAAATCAGAAAGAGCAAAACAAGCTAATATTCTTGTAAAAGTAGAAATATAAAAGATACCTCTTAAGACCAAGTGCTGGGGGCCCGTTTTTGAAGAATCCGCAAGGGAATAAAATACAACAAAATAATAAATTCCAAGGATAAAATACCGAGCCCGTTTTCCCCAATTACGACAGCTTGGTTTGCATGGAAAATGCAAAAAATATTGAAATTTTAAACAAAGCTTGTCGTACTTTTCCTTTAATTATTATTTGTTGTAAAATATAATATAATTTTATTAAAATAAAATATATATAATATAAATTAATTATTATATATATGTTACAGGCCTAGGTTAATGTCCGGCCATATGGAAATTTTTCCTAAACAACCATAACCCTCAAAAGACATTTTAAATATGGTTTTAATGTGTTATTCATAACATTTTGGGAAATAAAAAAGGGGCAAGCCTGGTGGTTGGGGTGTTTGTGTGTGTGTGGTGTGTGGGGTTGGGTGTGTGTTGGGTTTGGGGGGGGTGCGGTGAGCACGCGTGTGTGCGGTGTGGTGCATTGGGAGTGAGGTTTTTGTATATATGGTGTGTGTGTGTGGCGCGTGTGTGCGTGTGTGTGTGTGTGGTGTGTGTGCACGCGTGGTGCTGTATGTTTTTGTGTGTGTGTGCACGCGTGTGTGGTGTGTGGTGTGTGGCGCGCGTGGGTTGCACGCGTGTGGTGCTTGTATGTAGTGTATGTATTTGTGTGTGCGTGTGGGGAATGTTTTGTGCGTTGTGAATGTGTGGTATGTGTTCGTGTGTCCATGTGCTTGTTAAAAGGGGGACACTAAGCACACATACAAATCCACTTATTTCTGCACACCACACACACAC
>JAFLJL010004868.1:0-15755 GCA_018398815.1 Conus ventricosus
TTTTCCCGCCCAGCATGTTATTTGAATTCTTGATACCCACTTTCATACTGTAATTTAATTTAGGGTTTCTTTTGCCAATATGTAATACTTTGCATTTGGATGCGTGAAGTACAAATTCCATGAGTTAGACCAATTTATGAGTTGCTCAATGTCGTTTTGCATTGTAAGGTGGAAACTGTACAATTAGTATCATCAGCAAAGATCTTGCATGTGCTTTTTACCCGTCTGGTAAGTCATTTATAAATATGTAATAATATAGGTCCCAGTATGCTGCCTTGGGGAATTCCACTAATGACATTAGCATTACTAGAACAGAAGTGCCAACTCTAACATTTGAACTCTATCTCTCAAGAAGTCTTCATCCAAACTAAAACTTTTCCCAGTATTACCTATACGATTTGAGTTTACTAAGTAGTCTGGCATGTGGGACCGAATCGAAGGCTTTACAATCCAGGTACAAAACGTCAATGCTATCTCCACTATCAATCAACTCCTGGTGCTACTTTTATTCAATACTAGTTGTTCCATTGGAATATCAATTAGATTAGCTCTGCCTTTGAAGAAGATGTTAAGTTTGATAAGCTCTTCTCTCTTCTAAGGGTTTCCATTCTAATTTCCTCATGTTCTTCCTAGTATTCCCCTTTTCTCTGATGTGGTTCCCTGTTACGAAACCGTGCTGCGCTTCTTCTGAATCTTTTCGAGGTTATCAATGTCCTTTAGATGGTAAGGATCCCAGACTGAGCAACCATATTCCAGTACTGGTCTAACCAGTGTTTTGTAGCAGTCGTCTTTAACCTTTTGGGGGCAGTCATTGATATTCCTGTATAAGAAAGCTAAGATGTTATTTGCTTTCTTACATACTAAATTGTAATGTTCTTTCCACTTGAGACGACTATCTATAATCACGCCTAAATATTTTGCAGCACTGGTTTCTTTAAGAATAGTATTATGAATAGAATATTCTGATCTAGTTGGTGAGCGTTTATTACATACGCAACACTTGGCACTTTTGGGGATGAAATTCCATTTTCCAAGTTCTTTCCCATTCTTGTAAAGCATTTAGATCTACTTGTAGAATGCGTGTACCATTCTTGCTTCTGTTTGTTCTATATACTAAGCTGTCTCTGCAAAAAGCCTTTATAGTAGTTCCAGGAGAGAGATTTCTACTTATGTCATTTATATAAATTAAGAAAAACAAGGGCCCCAGAACAGTTCCCTGTGGTACACCTGACAAGACTGGTTTACAATGGGATGACGACCCTTCCACAACAACTTTCTGCATTCTCCCAACGAGGAATGATCTAGCCCATTTTAGCAAAGAACCGCCAATGCCGATGTGTTCTAATTTAAGCAGCAGGCCCTCATGGTCAACCTTATCAGTGACTTTAGAAAAGTCTAATAAAATTGCATCTATTTGCTGTCTGTTGTTAAGACAGTTATTAAAATCATTGAGAGTTGTTATAAGTTGAGTCTCACAACTCCTTCGCTGCCTAAAACCATGCTGGGCGTTATTTAAGAAGTCATATTTGTCAAGATGGTTCATATGCTACTATATCTTATGTATTCAGTAGTTTTCTGATATGGATGTAAGAGACCATACAGGTCTATTAGTTCTCTGCTTTTTTTGTCACCCTTTTTTGAATAAAGAACAATGCTCGCATTCTCGCCACTCCTCATGTATTACTTACTCCCTGGTCCCAGTGAAGCTTGGTAAAGTGGTTTGGTAAAGACCTCACTACTCAAATCATTGGCACATAATTTTTAAGAGCTTGCCTGAAAACCCAATCAGACCAGTAAGCTTTGTATTCATTGATGTTGGTCAGTAACTAAATACTCCTGCTTGTTTACTTGGATTGTTTTGCATTTCAGGGAGTTTATCATCATCCTTTAGCTAACATTTTTGGCTTGGTATTTGAGAAAACCGAACAAAACTGCTTGTTTAGAGTAAATTTGCTTTCCTTCAGGGTCCAGTATTAGGTTTTATTCTGTTGTGTCTCAGTCTGGAATCCCAATGTTGTCCTGTCTCTTACTCCTTACTTATTAAACACCATAATTTCTTGTTTTGATGATCACCTTCTGAAATCATGAATTAACATAATTGGAGTGAGCATGCCTACATTCTCACTGACACCTTGCTCTAATATGTGTATACCTACTCAGTAATCTTTCTGAATTAGGGTAAGTTTTCCAATTTCTTAAAGACACTATGTTTCCTTCTCAACAAACGTTTTATTAGTTTTTGTATTAATTCCATGGCTGGTGGTTCTTGCTGAATTATTTTAGTAGGTATGTTGTCATCCATAATAAATTCCTTCCAAGTAGTTTTAGTTATGTACACTTTCCAAAGGTCATTGCATTATCTTTAAACACTATGAGACCTCAATAAAAAGACGACTGAAATCATGAGTATCCCTGCGTAATTTGGTAAGTCCTGCTTGGTTCCAGATCCCTGATGGTACGTTTAGGGGGTTATTCTTCTCGAAAGGGTGAAAGTTGCTCTCTAAGAGAATTATGTCATGATCACCCCAGGCCTGCAAAAAAAAATTAATTCCTGATTGCCTAAAGCGCCTGGACATTGGTAAAAAATAAATCCAGGAATGCCTTACCACGTGTTTCAACTGACGCACATAATCCAAGGTCTTTGGTGGTAATCAAAAAACTGAGATTAATCTTTTTTATTGTATTGATTTACCAAGTATGGCATCGTCACAACATTCAATATCTGGTAAGTTGAAGTCTCCACCAATTCCTTAATATTGCCTTCTTTTCTAGTACCATCAACACACTACACAAGTACAAACACCCACAGTACACACCACAGCGAATGGCAGGAATGATTGTAATAAGGAAGGATGATATAAATTCGCCAAGCAGCGTCGCAGCGTGCTTCTTACAGAACACCTAACCCTCACTCCAACGTCCCCACATTTTTCATCAGAACAGGTTCGAACTTCACAATGTTATCTTAACCGGAGATAATCACACTTTTTAGCTGACTGGTTCTTCTTCATTTAGCTGTGCGCTTAACATTTTGGCAGGTCTTTGCTAAATAGGGAGGGGAAGGCCACTTATTAAATAACTGGGTGAAACTGAGCAACAAGAAAAAAAAAACTAGCAAAAAACTTTTAAAGCATTAATGGTTAGGTTAAATAGATAGAAAAACAGTCTTTGAGAACAATATAAGGAAACATATGAACTAGAGCTTCATAAGCAGACTTGATTTCAGACCACAGAGTGACCATTGCCAGTGTGATGTTGCAGTCTGTCAGTCTGAGCTACGTATTTGGAATTCCTGTAAGTTTGGCACTGCAAAATGATCATTACTAGTTGTCTGTGACATTGTTGTGAAACAGCGGGAAATTATGGCAATGGTATTCCTCACATAAATTCCCCATCTCAGCACCTTGGGCCAGTGGTGTCAGCTTTTGTTTCTGTGCACCATGTATGAAAGTGACAACAAAGGTGACTGGGAAATGTACAGGTGGGTCAATCAACACTGTTCTACTTCTATATTAGGAGAAATTTACATTGCTTCTGCAGAATGCGCTAGATGGTGGGCTAGGTCACACCCTGTTGTATTTCAGAAAAAAAAAAAATCACAACAATAAAAAGATATTTCCCATATGAACATGAAATGGTGGAAGCTATGCCAGACGTGTGTTTGATTGTTAGGAGTTTGTTATCCAACCAACCAGAGAAATCCGGGTTCTTGACGCAATGGCCAGAAACACCCAGTGTTAATGAATGACATGCCCCATGCTCTGCTAGTTTAATCCTCATCATGTTGAAAGAAAACTGAAGTCACACAGATAAGCCTCCGCTCATATCAATTCAAAAGTATTTTCCATTAAAATGTATTTAAGCAAATTATTCATTTAAAGTGTAATCCACAACTCTGTAAATAGAAAGTCATAATATATAGGAAAAAAGAGATCTATTTTTCTGCCAATTTGGAGTGATCTGTGTTTTCTGCTGGTCCCGATTATTTGAATATCAAGTACAGATTGATGTGTGATCTGAAACGGTTGCAAATGCTTCCAAAACTTGCAGACTGTTGTTGTATCTTGTGCAGATGTAGTAGAACTGAAGAAGTAAATGTAAAGAAATTGGGTAATTCGAATACTGACATTCATTAAATGAATGATCAGGGGAAAAGAATTTTAAGGGTCAGAAAACTGAATGAATTGCAAGAGGTAATAGATCACCAAGTTTCATTTTCAACCCTTCACATGTTTTGCATGAGGCAACTGATTGTAGTTGAGTTGACCATCGTAACCTGCGAAGGGAAGGTTGTATGACGTAGAACAAGACATGAGATTTTTGTTTGTTTCCAGATTTAGCGCAGAGGTGACTATTCACTTGATGCCTGGTATTTTATTTTCAGTGAATTGGTCTTTAACACACTGAAATAGTATAATATGTTATTGTAAACCATGGACATTTTTTTATTTCACTTGATGGGATTAGGATACAGAGTTTTGGAATAGGCTGGTTTCTGTTACTTCTTAATGTAGAGGACCGTGATGCATATTTACTCTGGTTGTCTGCTAGTACAATGATTGTGTTGGACCTTTAAAGAACCAATGTTCAAAAAAAAAGTATTGTGTCATCACAGTATGCAGAAAAAAAAAATGTCATTCTGTGACTTTTTTGTGACATTGTATGTGCACAATGGGAAACAAGCATTACAACCAACACACAACATACATGTACACACACACACACCACAACAAGTACATCCCAACACACACACACACACACACACACACACCCACACGCACACACCAAGGGGGGGGGGGGGGGGGGGGGGGGGGGGGGGGGATACATGTATACCACACGCTCAGAATATTTTTCGGACTGAATTGACTGCATTACAAAAACAAATTGAGATAATGAAAAGATCTTATTACCCAATTTTACCACTAACCCGAAATTTCTCGTTTGCCATGAACGTATTATTTCCCTTAACCTTTTAATCCTAGGTGGTCGCAGTTTATATCTAAACGTGATGCACAACATTTTGTTGTTTGAAATAATACCCAAAATTTTCATTTCATTTTACCCCATCGAAGACCAAGCCCTTGCTCTTTTCTGTGCCTGTATGAGCCCCATCCACATGACTGTGATTTCGATTTGTTAATAACAGTTTGGAAACTATCTGCGAATGCATGAAGTATCTGTACAACAACCATTTGAACATCAGCTTTATATCCCTAATAATAAGAGCGTTACATCATCTGCATACATAGAATTTTCATAATTATTTCCAGACCATTTCTAGTTTTTTTGCTTTCCCGAGGAATGGCATTTAATATCTTTATTTGCCTTATCTTTATTGCTAAAAAGCTCAATTGCTACTATAAAAGGCTAGGGTGACAATGGGCATCCTTGTCTCACGCCCACAGTTCATCTCGAAGTTATCGGAGACCAACCATTATAACTGATGCAACTTTTTGAATTGGCCAAGATAACCTTTACCCATTAACGAAACAAGCACCAAATCCAAAACCCCCCCCCCCCCCCCTTTTTCCCTCTTTTAAAGGAAGTAAATATCAAAAATTGCTTAGATATTAATACTGTCAAATGCTTTTCTGAAAGTCCAAGCAAGAACAATCCAGATGTTACCGAGAGTTGGGGGACAGAACGTGAGTATTCAATAACGTCGTCGATGTTCCTTAAAGTGAAAGACGCTTCTACCTTTAACATACATAGCCCACTTATCTTCCATTTATGTATCCGTGGGAAAACCTTTGAGAGTCTTAATTGCTAAACATTTTGCCAACAATTATAATCCGAATTTGTAAGTGAGATCGTCTCCATTATTTAAATTAGATTTAAGGAAGATCTTTGCCTTTGTGTATTAAGGTTATGACAAGCAGATGTTTGTGTGTATTGAAAGATTTCCATGTGTGTAAGCGAAATTTAAAAGAATCAACAATGACCTGCTTTAATTTTTATACCAAAAAATTTAATGAACTCCTGTGGTAATCCCCTATCTAAACCAGGAGCTGAAACCATTTTTCATTAAAGCTTTTAAGCTAGAGTGGCTTCATTTAAAAGTAATGGAGGCCCTTCACATTGTTATCTTTTGAATCTGATATAGTGCGGAGTTAACACATTCCTCCCAAAAAGCATTAAACGTTTTTCTTCTGTTGTTTGCGGGATGCACGAATTTTATTATTTTCAAAGAATTCCTTTGTGTCATCAAGATATCAAACTGATCAGTTAGGTCGTGGCCGTCCTTCAAGTTCTAGTGTATGTAAAAGTTTAGCATTTGCTGTTGATTTTTCCCAGTTGAGAAAAAATCTTGTGTATTTTTTCGCCTTCCTTCTATCCACTTTATTCTTGCTCTAGTTTGGGCACTTTGAGCCTTTTTCTTCTCTGCTAGTTCTAGCTTTAACGAGTAGATTCTCTGCTTCTAAATATACTCATTTGCGGATCTGTTGCGAGAATAGAGTCAAGCTCGTTAAATTGCTCTGTTAACTTATAAGTTCAATCCCTCTTTTTGACTGCTAACATTTTACTATGTTGTTATGGTGGATTCATCTTTTAAACTTAGTTTCAAGAGTTCCCAGTTCATGTCCCAGCGTACTTCGGTGGTATTATTTAGGAAATCATCATCACATCAAATTATTTTATCAAACAAATGCTGTTCCTTTTTGTAAGGCATTGTTAAATTTCCCAAAAATCCTGACCTCTTATCCTGTTATGGCCTTTCATGTAATATAGACGGGCCTCTGTGGTCGAAACGGGAGTGAATACATACATTCCACATGTCTTCAATGGTACTGTCTCAAGAAAACAGTAGTCTAATCTCTGGCTTGAATTCCTTCGTTTTTCCGAGACACTGATCTTTTACCATCAGGTTAAATAGGCGCCAAGTGTCTGTAAGTCCTATTGGTCTTTCTACAAACTTATTAAACTTTTTAACCATATATTAGGGTGAGGTTCAACCCACTAATAACATCCCAGTTCATTATTCAGAACACAGATAAAATCACCACAAACAATTTTGTTTTGACAGCAGTTTTCATTAATTGTTTTTATCTAACTCTTACAGAAAATGGTCTGTTCGCCTCTTTCTCCTCTCTCTCTCTCTTCTCTCTCTCTCTCTCTCTCTCTCTCTCTCTCTCTCTCTCTCTCTTCTCCCCCCTCCCTCTCTCTCTCTCTCTCCTCTCTCATCTCTCTCTCTCTCTCTCTCTTTCTCTCTCTCTCCTCTCCGCACAGAGAGAATGCATCAGTACATACACATGAGTTACAAAAAATAAACCCAGACAATTGTATCAAGCGCCAAAAATTAAAACCAGGCAAGATATTTCCATTTGTGAAGAAATACCGATTTGCATGAGAGTGGAGTTTCGTTTTTCATCTTCCGTTCGGCCTATGAAGAGGCATGTTGTAGCACACCACTAACAACAACAAAAAAAAAAAGTGCTCCATACCTTGCATGGCAGACGAGCAACAACAAAAAAAATACACTCACACACACACACACACACACACACACACACACACAAACTCGCACACTATCACACACACACACACACACACACTCACACACACACACACTCCACCAAACACACACAACACACACACACACACATAACCGACACACACTACATACACACTCCACTGTCATTGCCCCCGGACCATGTTTTTCCTTTTGTTCACTTAAACCGGTGATCAACTCTGCAGATACATAATATGTTTTTAGGAGAACTCTAATTGGAGGATCGAACACTCACCTTTACAGGGTGCTTTTGCTCCTCAGTGATCAGTTTTTTAATAATGATTTGTTTACTGGAAAAAAGAGAGACTGCCTGTCACTTTGGCGAAGCAAGGACTGGCGAGAGGAAGAGCAGTCAAGAAAAAGAGAGAGAGAGAGAGAGAGTAGTCTAAGAGAAGAAAGAAGAGGATGAAGAAGTATGACTTAGATACAGAGAGAAATAGAACTCTCAACATTTAGCTCATATATCATTGATCCTAGTGTGAGTGTAGGATGTGTGAACAGTCATAGTATATTTTAAGAACAACTTTCATTTGAACAACAAATTTCGACCGTTTATTCTTCCGTTTTGATCATGATCGGAATTATTTTCCAAATGCCTATCCATTTCACACATCGGATTAGGTAAAATGTAAGAAATTTGATGAGTAATTGTTCTCACGGAGAGAATAAAATCTATATTTTAGTAATTGTAGGATTGGCCGCTGGGAAGGATGGAATTTGGTTAAATGAAGATGGTCCTCTCAAAAGAATGTATTCATTTTGTGAAGGTAAAGAAAGAGCAGTTTTTTTTCTATTGAAAAATTTAATCTATGCTGTGATTAGGGTCATGAACCAGAATGGACTGTTGTTCATGTAGGCAATTTTGATTTGTCTGTATGACCTGAAAAAAGTTTTTAAAATGCCAACACAAAAGTAATCCCTATGGAGACCGTAGCAGTACTTACACTTACTATATGCAGAATAGAGTGGACAGAGTGATCATTAACTTTTAATGAGCCTTGCTAATAACATCTGCACTATTAACTGAAAGATGAGAGAGGAAATTTCCAAAGATATGTAATATTATATGTCTTTTGCAAAAACAGAGTTTCCCACACCATGCCCTCCGGGGTTGCAACCTTGCCGTGGTTGAGGCTTGCGTGGTCCTGTGATCCTCTTGCTTTGCTTGGGAGATAGGCTGGTTTTTTCAAATTGCTTCTAGGCCAGAGAAGTCAAGATGCCTAAGCCTAACTGGTAGGAGTTGATGATGCCCCTGGTAGTGCTTCCCATGTCAGATAGGCTAATGGTGAGGATCCTGACTAATAGTAACCCTCCTTTCTCCTTTTCTTGGTTTCTCTGCCTTTCTTATTTGGCTCTTTTCTATCTTCGTCTCCCCTTCAAGTCTTTTTTTCCACACTCCTTTTCTCTCTGGGGTCTTCTTAAGATCCGCCGTTTGCCGGCGGTGCAAACCTGTGTCGGAGGGGAATGAGATCCTGGTGATTGAGAGGGCCACGCTCTCAACACATCACTTTGGCTCGGACCTCTCCTAGACAGGGGTACACTCTGGCCCGGGTGTACTAACGGCTCCCCCTTCTTGGGGCTGGGTCAAGACAGGCATTTCCCCTGCTGGCCAATTTTAACCCCTGCAGTGCTTGGCTCTCTGTTCCCGGGAGTTGAGCATGATCAGGGGGATGGGGGTAGTGCGTTTGTTTGTCGTATATCTCTCCTGAAGCCTGGAAGGGTCAAGACAGTGTTTTCTTGGCCCTGGACTCCAAGGTGGTGGGTAAGGAGAGACGAAATAAAATGAAACTAAACATGGCTTTTTCCCCTGTCATGTGACGTAGCCTCACATCAAGCATGTGACGCCCCAAATCACATGAAGTTAGTGATATGAATCTTTTCCCCCGTGCCACAATTAAAGGAAGAATATTCATATGGCTTGACTAGTGTAGGGGGCCCGTCCCCAAAATAATTGTGAGTATGACTCATTCAAGAAACGAATTTTGGTCATTGGGTGAAAGTGACCCTGAGTGATAGTTTAACAAGGCTGGTAAGGTAAGGTGCTGGTCATGTGTTTGAACACTGAGTATGCACTCACTAGGGAAGGGGGGAAAGAGTCATTTTTAACCCAGCAGATGGCCTAGAGACTCGAACCTGTAAAGGACGGGGGCCTCGTTGCTGACCAGTCATTACCAGGTGAGCGATAGATAGTTGGGAAAGCTACGGGGGGAAAACTTAAAGAAGAGAGAAAAAATTCATATGTTAAAATTGAAAGCAGGTTACTTACACGAACCTTATTCGTGTTTCAGCCCTTAAACCTTTACCCTTCGCCTTCAACCCTTCATCTTTTCACCCCGTGAGTGGTTGAAGATGGCCATGGTGTGGGGAACACCCCGGGTAGTTCAGCCCCAGCCAGTACCAACTCCAGGGAAGGAGTTGAAGCTCGTCATTTCGAAAGAGACAGAAAAGTCGCGGAAGAGAAGTCGAGACTCGTATCTCCGGGAGGGGAGAGTTCGGGGGGCAGTATATTGTCTCAGAGAGAGAGACAGGGAATGAGAAAGCAGGAAGCTTTTTACTTGAGGCAGGCAGGTCCTCAGTGATTACGGGAGTTATGTATTCTCCGGGTCCGGAATTTTGGGATAACGGAATGTGAAGGCCATAGCTTTATAAAAGCGGAACTAAAATTATTTTATCTCTCATGTAAAGAGAGATACAAGTGTGAAGACTATTTTTTTTTTCTCATGTAAAGAGAGATACATGTGTGAAGATTGATTTGTCTCTCGGTGTGAGAAGATACATGTGTGCAGATTTATTTGTCTCTCAGTGCGGAGAGAGATACAGGTGTAAAATCTGTTTACAAGTTGTTGTTGTGACTTAGTAAAGTTTTTTTCCCTGAAGGAGAGGGGAGAAAAAAAACATTCGGTAGTGCCCTTTTTGGGTGATTGAAAGATTGCGTTTGCGTATGGAGTAAATGCTGTCAATGAATGCGGGTATGCAAGAGTGACAGGGGTGACAGTGGTGACCCCGACCCACTTCCCCGGGCGTTAGGACCGTTGTTCCCCGGGAAAGAAAAAGAAAAAAAAAGAGAAAGATTTCTATTTGTGCCCTGGGGGCTTTAAAAAAAAAAAAAAGAGATTCTATGTGTACCCTCAAGGTTTGGGGAAAAGAAAAAAAAAAGGAAAGGTTTCTATTTGTAACCTCGGAATTTCTATTTTGTGCCCTCAAGGGTTTGAGGGAAAGAAAAAAAAAAGAAGAAAGTTTAATTATTTATTGTGTATAATATTTGCATTTGTTGTTGTTTTTTTCTATTTCTATATGTGTTAGGGGGGGTTGACATTCTTTTGGTTGCTCTACTCCTTTAAGGGGTTTTTTTTTTTGGTAGGATTTCTTTTTGACCCTTCCCCCACCTCAGGACCGATAGCCTCAACCTCCTCTTGCCGAGCCGGGCAGCAAGGGGGCAGGGCGTTGAGGGAATCGCGTCCTTCCCTAGAGGATTAGCATTTTGTCCCTTCCCAGGACTGATAGCCCCAACCTCTTCCTGCGTTAGAAAGGGGACATGGCGTTGGGGAGTCAATAGTCTTTCCCTTCTGATAAATATCTATTTCTTTCGCTTTCCTATTGTTTCAGTTTGATTTTTCCCCTTGCCCCCAAGTGGGGGATCAACTTCTCCTCCGTCACCTAGTGTTAGGTGGGGGAGTTGATTACCGCTCGCCAAATAAACTCTTTATCTTTTGATTATTTTTTTCTGGGTGTGGTGCGAGATTTCTTTGAGTTTGGGTGAATGTGCATTTATTGATTGATTGTTTAGTATTTTGTATTATTACTGTATGTGTGTATATTTGCAGTGATTTGTTTTTTCCCCGTCTCCATTTCACGGGAGACAGTGACCACTAGGGTGCTGTCTGTGGGCTTCTTTTGTTTTTCTTGATTTCTGCTCACATTCCGTCCCTGTGTATCCTTTCATTTCCTTTTCACCCCCTTTTTAAAAATCTCTTAAACCTTCTCCTCAATAGGCTCCTATCTATTTTCTTTTCAACATTTTCATATTTTGGGTAGGATTTCCGCTAGTTTGTGTTTCTTCCCCTCTTTTTAATTGTTGTGATTCCATTTGTTTTGTAAATTTATATTCATTTTTTGGATAAGGGGGTACATTTGTTTTGTAAATTCATTTGAAATTAAGTAAGAAAGAAAGACTGACAACAAGAACATTTGAGAACTAAAACTTTATAAAGAATTTATTTTCAGAAAACTTTATTGTGTTTTTTTTTTTTCTCTTAGGGAAAACAGTTTTGTATTAAACTTCATTTGTTTTGTAAATTCCAAATTGATAACAGTTGCAAATTATTTTTGGAAAGATACATTCCTTGGATTTCATATTTTACCCTTTTTTAGTAACGGTTTTTTGTTTACACCGGAAATTGAATTCTGTATTTTTATATACTATAATTACGTTTTGTGAAAAATAATATCATCATATATCGCCTTATTTTTTTTCATACTTTGAGATTGTTGGGTTTTATATCTGACGATTCATTATGGATGATTTTGATAAATAAAGTTAAACAAGCGAACGCTTGGGTTTTTGATGGAGAAAAACTTACTAACTATGTGCAACAATGCACAGATAGGGCAACCCGGCAAGAGAAGGGAAGAAAATAGACTACAGAGGGAACTGAAGCTGAAGAACGTCAATTTAAGTTGAGGCAGTTAGAATTAGAGACTGATGCGGAAATTAGAAAATACAGGCATCGAGAGAACCTCCACCATCGGGTTTCCCCAGCCATGCCTCAACCAAAAGCGGCATATATTCCAAAGTTGCCACCTTTTGAGGAAAAAAACGGATGACATTGATAGTTTTCTTTTCCGATTTGAAAGTCACGCAACGTCTTGTGGTTGGCCAAAGGAAAAGTGGACATTTTATATTGCGTCGTTGTTTAAGGGTAGCGCTTTGACCCCTGTACCACTCACTTGCAGCAAACAAAATTTAAATTGGGACAGTTGAAAGAGGAACTCCTCAAGAAATTTCAATGTTCTGCTGATCGTTTTCACGAACGTTCCGTTCTGTGCGCCCTGAAAAAGGAAATCGTTTTTGTCGTTTCTGATCCGTATGAGTCATTGTTTGGATCGATGGATCGATTTGCTAAAACGAACAAAAATTTTCAATCACTGCGAGATCTCCTTCTTAGAGAACAACTTTTCCAGAGCGTGAGCAAAGATCTGGCCACTTTCCTTAAAGAAAGGCAATTTGAAAACGTGGAGGAAATGTGTCAGATGGCTGATCAGTATTGTATCGCTCACCCAGATAAGGCTGGCTAGGAAAGGAGAATTTTCCATCTTTTAGTCTCATGCGTCATGTACTATCCCATCAGGACAGGAAGTTCAGGAAAGGAAATCGTGGGTCATTTTTGAGTCCTCAAGGATATACCTATCCTAGGAACGGACAGGGATCTTTCCGCGGTTCGAGGGGACTTTCGTCCCAAAACCAGTACTCACCGCCGAAAGACCCGTTACTTTCCCCAGCAAACGTTCCGAGGTCGTGGACAACACCACCACGTAGACCTTTTGGGCCAGTTCGTGGACAGAACAGAAGTTCACAAAATCAGTCGGCTGCCGATCAGGGCAATGCGATGTTTCTTTGTGAATGGGAAGTTCCTTTGAGGAAAAATTGCCCTTTTCAAACAAATGATTCAAAACCCGCATTAGTCTCCACTGATTGTGAAGAAGCCTTGTTTTGGCACCAGATCAATCTGTTGATGGACTGGTGTAGAAAACGGGGCCATCAATGGATGCAGGCTTCGGTTTTGCGAGACACTGGGGGCACTACTGCTGGTGTACGGGAAATCTTTCGTGCTTCAAGACCAGTATCTCAACACTGTCCAAAAGTGTAGGTGTTTGGAGGCAAGATTGAAACGTTTCCGTGGCGAAAATTTCAGTCGATACACCGTACTACTCCGGTTTTCTTACCCCCTGTGTTATTGGGTAACCCAGTCTGCGACTTGATCTTGGCAATTTGCCAGGTGTCGCACAGTACATGGTGGTGCTGAGGATCGTTTGTTCCTTGTCTTGTGAGTACTAGATCAAACGTCATAGAGCAGGGAAAGGCTACAAAGCCGCTAAAAGCCCCAAAACTGGAAAGAACTCCAGATTTCCCCAGATGATTTAAAAGAAAAGCAGGGAAAAGACGAGACGCTGACGACAATACTCTGCTGCTAAACAACGTCACTGACGTACCACGGACAAACCAATGTACATACTGGACTCTGACATTCTCTACGGTGTTTTACCTGGACAGGACAACAGACCAAGTTGTGGGTTCCAAAACCACTAGAGAAACAGTGCTGCACACGGCTCATGATGCATTGTTCCGTCACTGCGGAATCAAAAAAACATTAAAGAGAGTTCTTGATTCTTTTTATTGGCCAGGTGTCACAAAGGAAGTTACGAAATACTGCGGGCCAGTGACATCTGCCAAAAGACATCTCAGAAAGGTCGCGTCCCATGTGCACCTTTGCACAAAATGCTCTCATTTCCGTTCCATTTCGGAGGTAGCTATTGATCTTGTTGGACCCCTACCGCTGTCTCTTTCGGGATATCGCTATATCTTGACTTTGGTGGATACAGCAACAAGGTATCCAGAAGCGATTCCACTGAAGAAAATTGATACAGTATCTGTCGCTGAAGCCTTACTTGCAATTTTTCCAGAGTGGGTCTTCCAGACGAAATTCTCTCGGATTGTGGAACGCAATTCATTTTCTGATCTTTATGAGAGAAATTTACAGACTGTTGTCAATCTCTCCATTTTCAACCACGCCATAAACACCCCAATCGAATGGGATGGTTGAACGTTCAATGGAACGTTAAAGTCCATGTTGAGAAAGTTTTCAAGGCAAGAGCCCCAGGAATGGGATCGTTTCAAAACCCGGCCCTTTTCTTTTCGCATACAGGGAAATGCCGAACGAAACGCTGGGATCTCACCAAACGAGCTTCTTTCGGACACTCACCAAGGGACCTTTGGATCTACTGATGACACAATGGACGGAAAAGACGGACATACCTGACAGTAAAACTGTTTACCAATACGTTTATGAACTGCATAATCGTTTTAAGGATGCATGTGAGCTTGCTCAACAGTCAGCTGATAGGGAAAACAGATGTGTACAAGGTCTTTGCAGACAGAAAAGCAAAGGCACGTTCCTTCAGTGTAGGGGATAAAGTCCTTGTACTACTTACTGAAAGAACATAACAACTTCGTGTTATGTGGAAGGTCCTTTTCAGGTGGTCGAAAAACTTCTGCAGTTAATTATAAGATCAAAATGGCAAACACTGAGAAGGTTTTTCCATGTGAACATGTTGAAGAAGTATGTTGAAAAAATACAAATGTTGCCATCAACCAGTCATTGAGTGGATATGTCTATGTCAGAAACTGATGTGAACATGACGGATATTATCAGTGATGATTTTGTACCCAATGTAACGTACAGGACAGATCAAGGGTTATGGGAAAAAAGCAAATGTAGGAATGTTAACATCTACCAGTGCAGATGATGTTGTACCCCTTCCTATTCTGTCTTCAAAGTGAAAAACCCATGAGGGTGTGGTTCGTCTAATGATTTGTCTACAAGTCAAACAGAACAGCTCAAAGATATTTTGAAAGACTTTCAGGGTGTGTTGACAGTACCCCAGGTACAGTAACTGGTATTGAACCCCATAGATTCAGTTAACTTCTGAAATACCAGTGGGGAACCAGACCATACCCCTCCCATTTGCAAAAAAAGAGGTGGTTGAGAGAGAAAATCAATGTTAAATGCTGGATTTAAAGGTGATAGAACCTTCTACGTCTCCCCACAGCTCACCAGTTTATTGGTGGACAAACCTGAGGATCGGGGCGTTTCTGCATCGATTACAGAAAAGTAAATAAGATCACGTGTTCGATGCCGAGCCTATCCCAGACATTGAAGAACTTCTGTGTCAGCTCTCAGAAGGAACCCTCCGGGGGTTGCGACCTGTCGTGGTCGGAGGGTTTGCGTGGTCCAATGATCCTTAGGCTTTGCTGGCGGGGGCATCAATACTTGGCGATAGGCTGTTTTTTTCACACTGCTTCTAGGCCTGAGAGGTGCAGATGCTGTTTGGCCTAAGCGTACGTGGGAAGGAGTTGATGCCCCTGGTAGGGCTTTCCCATGTCAGATAGGCTAAGGGGGAGGATCCTGACAAAAATAAACCCCCCTTTCCCCCCTTTCTTGTTTTCTGCCTCCCTTATTCCCTTTTC
>JAFLJL010004869.1:0-5000 GCA_018398815.1 Conus ventricosus
GGCTACATGCAGCTAAGGATGCATCAGTGAAATACGAATATAATGATCAACGCTATCAATATTAATATCAACAGTCTTGTATGTAGCTAGTTTGTTTTGAAGGTTTCCCAATCAGCTGATTTATAATTATATTTTGGATTATGTCTTCTTGAAATTCACAAGAATCAGTTATTTTATTAAAAGTTACAATTATTGGAAGGTGGTCGCTTCCTAGAGTATCGTCAAAGGTAGACCAGCTACATTCAGATGCTAATGCAGGAGATATCAAGGTTAAATCTATTGCTGATGCCCTATGAGTAGGAATGTCTGGAATTCTAGTTATGCTGCCATCATTAAGCAAGTATAAACACGAATCAACAATATTTTCTACAAATCGGTTACTAGTTACGGATGTGCAATCCTTGTCCAAAATGGCGAATGGGCGTTAAAGTCCCCTGCTATTAACCATTTTTCATTGTCTGGTAGAGTGTGTAACCATTCTGTATTAAATTCATTTGGTCCTTTGGGAAGATAAGTAGATACTATGTTTATCATAAAATCTTCCCCTAATTTAATTCGAGCCGCACACGAGTGTAAAGTTGGAATAGTGTTTGGAGCAGGGGACGGGTATACTTTATAATCTATTCCTTCTTTAATATATATATAGCTGTATTGATTTTAGTAACAGCATCTATTTGTTCATGCACTGGTGGGTAATAATAACCTGATAATTTAGGCCAGTTTGTTTCTTTTCACATTTAAAGATTGCAAAATAAGAGCTTGGTAGGAGTTATTCGCAAGATGTTGAACTAATAAGGCAAGTTTGTGGAAACAGATCTAACGTTCCACTGCATAAACTTCATAAATTGAAGATGTTTAGATGGCATCATGTAAAGGGTGGGAAAACGCAATTAACGAACGTAAGTAAATAAAAGCAATAATATAATGAAAGGAAGTCTTAAACACGCTCTAATAACACAAAGATTGTTTAGAACAATGCTAAAACAATACGCCTACGTTAGTCATAAAAATGTGACAAAAATAAAAACAGACGATTAGTCTATATAGGCATACAAGGGTTACTTAAAATATTTCTCTCGTCTATAACTGATTAACAGAATCTACAATATTCTAAATTACGATGCTGAACAGTCATTAATGGCGAAGTGAACGTGGATTACTCAGCAGTCCCAAGTTTGCAGGTGGAACAAAAATTGACGTCAGTAGAAAAGGTCCAGTCGCTCATGGCAAGGTAAGGATTGTACCAGTCACGATGTGAAGGTCCGGAGTAGGTACGGGGGTGGTAGAACCTTGCAGAGCGTGATGGCTTCCTCGGTGTTTCCCAGAGGAGGTTGCGAAGATGACGCCCGATGTTACTGGCGAGGATGCTGGTCCCTCTGGAGTTGGGGTGGATGGCGTCCCTCAGGTTGTACCGCTTGGTGTTGTCATTCCTGACGAAGGAGATGTTGGGCACTTCGTGTAGCTCTGAGGTAACCATTGCGTTGTACAGCTGCCTCTTTCACTTCTAGACTGGAATCTTTTACGGCGGTGGAGTTACTAACAACAAACTTTATTGTAGGGTGTCTTTTGGCCCTGCTTTTCGTTCGCCGCATCAGTCACTCCATTTTGAAGCAGAGGTAAGATTATTGCATGCTTCTTTGGCATCTTTGGCTTTAAGATCATTGACGCCACAGTGGATAACAACAGCATCTGGCTTGTCAAGAGAAGAGCAGGCAGTTTTCAGTTGTTTTGGGTGTCTGACAGAGTGTAGGTTCTTTCTTTGCAGGCTTTGAAATCATAGGATTTACCTAGTCTGTTTGGCTGTACGTGATTCAGCACAGAGTCATGCAGAATGAGCACTTTTGGTAGATCTGATTCCTCGCTTTCTTTCTTGTTCTTCTTGGAAGACGCGAGTACGACTTTTTGCGGTTTGCGTCATCCGAAGTAAATTCGTCATGCGAAGCGGGCGACTTCTGAAGAGATTTTTGTACTTTCGTGCATGCATTATTTGGCCTACCTTTTTCTTCGGATCTGCCTGTGCGTATGGTTCCGCTGCACCAGGTGTGGAGGCATTTAGCTACCTCGCGAAAGTTCGTACTGTAGGCCTACTTGCATCTTCAGTCTGTGTTGACTGTGTTACAGTAGAACGGCGTTCCATTTTGGCGCTCTGTACGACTCCTGATACCGAAGCACAGCCCCTTCCAAGGAAGATACCCGATCGCAAAGGGTCAAAATCGTTTCCCTCAAATCAGGATCCGCACCCCCCATAGAATCGGGCGTCTCCGGGCCGGCACCGCACGGCTGATCGCTGATCGAAAATGTTGCGCCGAAGTCTTGGCGATACGTTGGTCGTGATGGTGCAGATTGTTCGGTTCGGACTCCCCTACTCGCTGCAGATGTTGTCAGCGCTCGTCCAGCTGCCCTAATATTCGTGCAGTCACACTGGTCAGACTTGTAGCTGATCGCGTACATCCACTTCTAGTCTTCATCCCGGGACCTTCTAATGTGACAACTTTTGCCAGAGAAACATTAGAAGCTGAGTGTCTCCGCCATTTTGAATCCGACGTGATGTGTGTGTGTGTGTGTTGTGTGTGTGTGTGTGTGTGTGTGTGTGTGTGTGGTGTTTTCGGCGCGCGTGCGTGCGTGCGTGCGTGCGTGCGTGCGTGTGTGCGCGCGCGCGCGCGCGCGCGCGCGCGCGCGTGTGTGTGTGTGTGTGTGTGTGTTGCGCGCGCGCGCGCGCGCGCGCGCGTGTGTGTGTGTGTGTGTGTGTGTGTGTGTGTGTGTGTATGTGTGTGTGTGTGTTGCGTGTGTGTGTGTGTTGTGTGTGTGTTGTGTGTGTGTGTGTGTGTGCATGTGTGTGTGGTGTGTGTGTTGTGTGGTGTGTGTGTGTGTGTGTGTGTCTATGTGTGTGTGTGTGGTGTGTGTGTGTGTATGTGCGCGCGCGTGTGCGCGTGTGTGTGTGTATGCGTGCGCGCATAAGAGCGTGTGTTTGTACGTATGCGTATTTGCAATGCGCGCGCGTGCCATGTGGTGTGTGTGGTGTGTGTGTGTGTGTGTGTGTTTTGTGTGTGTGTGTGTTGAGAGAGAGAGAGAGAGAGAGAGAGAGAGAGAGAGAGAGAGAGAGAGGTGCATTTGTATGCATATATATATAAAACACAGCTACCTCGCTAAGAATGACCCAAAGATAAACTAGAAACGGACCAGCGTTCCGTTGTGGAAGGCCGTATTTATTTCATTCAACAGCTGAATGTTTGGGAGCAGTCATGCCCCTCTCGTCTCCCTCCCTAACCAAACCATTTCTCCACCCCTCCCTCCCTCCCTCCCTCTCTCCCCTTCCCCTACCCTGGTCCTATCCTCTTTAGTTGTCAAGCGATTTTCGTAAGACCTCTCTCACGCCTCCCCTCCCCCTCCCCTCCCCCTTCACCCTGTACCCTCTCCCTTTCCTCCCTCGCCCTCCTGCTTCGTTCGCGTTCTCAGGTTTGTTTTTTCTCCTGAAGGCTAAATGTTTAGAGTGTTTGTGTTGCCTCCTTCCCTCACCCTCACCACCCCGTCCCTGTTCACCCTCACCACCCTTCCCTGTTCACCCTCACCACCTTCCCTGTTCACTCCTTCACCACCCTTCCCTGTTCACCCTCACCACCTTCCATGTCACCCTCACCACCTTTCCATGTTCACCCTCACCACCCTTCCCTGTTCACCCTCACCCACCCTTCCCTGTTCACCCTCCCCACCTTTCCATGTCACCCTCACCACCCTGTTCACCCTCACCACCCTTCCCTGTTCACCCTCCCCACCCTTCCCTGTTCACGATCACCCTACCCACCCTTCCCTGTTCACCCTCCCCACCCTTCCCTGTTCACCCTCACCACCCTTCCCTGTTCACCCTCACCACCCTTCCCTGTTCACCCTCACCACCCTGCCCTGTTCACCCTCACCACCCTGCCCTGTTCACCCTCACCACCCTGTTCACCCTCACCACCGTTCCTTGTTCCACCCTCACCACCCTGTTCACCCTCACCACCCTGTTCACCCTCACCACCCTTCCCTGTTCACCCTCACCACCCTTCCTGTTCACCCTCACCACCCTTCCCTGTTCACCCTCACCACCCTGCCCTGTTCACCCTCACCACCCTGTCACCCCACCACCGTTCCTTGTTCACCCTCACCAGCCTGTTCACCCTCACCACCCTTCCCTGTTCACCCTCACCACCCTTCCCTGTTCACCCTCACCACCCTGCCCTGTTCACCCTCACCAGCCTTCCCTGTTCACCCTCACCACCCTTCCCTGTTCACCCTCACCACCCTTCCCTGTTCACCCTCACCACCCTGTTCACCCTCACCACCGTTCCTTGTTCACCCTCACCAGCCTTCCCTGTTCACACTCACACCCTGTTTCACCCCCCACCCTTCCATGTTCACCCTCAACCCCTTCCCTGTTCACCCTCACCACCCTTCCCTGTTCACCCTCACCACCCTTCCCTGTTTCACCCTCACCACCCTTCCCTGTTCACTCTCACCACTCTTCCTTGTTTACACTCGCCACCGTTCCCTGTTCACCCTCACCACCCTTCCCTGTTCACCTCACCACCCTTCCCTGTTACACCCTCACCACCCTTCCCTGTTCACCTTCACCACCCTTCCCTGTTCACCCTCACCACCCTTCCCTGTTCACCCTCACCACCCTTCCCTGTTCACCCTCACCACCCTTCCCTGTTCACCCTCACCACCCTGTTCACCCTCACCACCCTTCCCTGTTCACCCTCACCACCCTTCCCTGTTCACCCTCCCCACCCTTCCCTGTTCACCCTCACCACCCTGTTCACCCTCACCCACCCTTCCTGTTCACCATCACCACCCTTACCTGTTCATCCTCACCACCCTTACCTGTTCACCCTCACAACTCTTTTCATCCTCACCACCCTTACCTGTTCACCCTCACCACCCTTACCTGTTCACCCTCACCACCCTTACCTGTTCACCCTCACCACTCTTTTCACCCTGACCACCCTTCCCTGTTCCCC
>JAFLJL010004869.1:10000-15140 GCA_018398815.1 Conus ventricosus
TATAACAAGAGCAGTGGCAGAGAAAACAAGTTCCTGTAGTCAAGGTGTATTTAAGCCATAAATTATGTTATTCTTGAGTCCGTGAGTCTAGAGCGACATGGCTAAAAAGAACATCTTCATCTTGTGACTGCTGTTTTACAAAACAGATGAATAATTGTTACTGTCAGTGTGATGATACCTGCAACTATGTACTGCTGCATCTCACATGTCCAATCTAAAATTTGGTCAATATACTTCTTACATATATTTTGATATTCATCGTGATATATTATTTGAGTATCGGACTCGTCTTAACCTTTCTGCAGAAACTAAAACTGTCATTTACATTCATGTACTCATTCCGGTGCTTAGGAAGGGGAGGCGTCTAAATAGCTTTACACACACAATATATATATATATATATATATATAATATATATATATATATATATATATATATATATATATATATATTCAATTATAAACAAAGCTTGCTCTTATGTCTTAGATTGAAGAAATAGGGGGAAACAAGCATTCATATCTGCAGTGGTAGATAATTCTGCCTAACTAACAGTATGTGCTTGAGTGGGTGAATGGGGGAAAAATAAAATAAAATAAAATAAATGCTTCTCAAAATGAGCCTTCAGCAAGCTTATAGTCTCCAAGAGGGAGACAGTCTCCAATGGGGAGGAAACCCACTAACATATAACTCCTGGTCAGATACCGATATTTCAAAACCTGATTGTTTCTCCTCAGTGACCGCGGAAAGTGGTAATTTGACTCCTCTGCCTTTTCGGTTTTAAGAAGAATGCTATCCCAGAAAAAGCTGGTGTGCAATACCGTAGCATGTTTGTTGAGTTTTCAAAAAACCAACCAAAGGTGCCACCTAAGAAGCAAAAGAAAATCATGAAAGAGCAAAACAAGCTACATTTTCTTGTGAAAACTAGAAAATAGAAAAGATAACCTCTTAAGACACAAGCGCTGAGGGCCAGTTCTTGGAATGAATCCACAAGGGACTAATATATATATATCTATATATATATATATATATATATATATATATATAATATATATATATATATATCTCCAAGGGGGAGACATCCTCCAATAGGGAGGGAAACTCACTAACATATAACTCCTGGTCATATAACCGATATTTCGAAACTTGGTGGTTTCTCCTCAGTGACCGCGGAAAGTGGTAATTTGACTCCTCTGCCTTTTCAGTTTTAAGAAGAATACAATCCCAGAAATGGTTGGTGTGCAATACCGTAGTATGTTTGTTGAGTTTTCAAAAAACCAACCAAAGGTGCCATCTAAGAAGCAAAAGAAAATCATAAAAGAGCAAAACAAGCTACACTTTCTTGTGAAAAGTAAAAAGATATCCTCTAAGACACAATTGCTGAGGGCAAGTTCTTGGAATGAATCCGCAAGGGACTAAAATACAACAAACTAATAAATTCCAAGGATAAGTACCGCACCGTTCCAGCAACTTACAGAGCAGCTTGGTGTTGCAATGACTGCAAGAAATATTGAATTATAAACAAAGCTTGCTCTTATGTCTTAGATTGAAGAAATAGGGGAGATACGCATTCATATCTGCAGTGGTAGATGATTCTGCCTAACTAACAGTATGTGCTTGAGTGGGTGAATGGGGCAAATAAAATAAATGCTTCTCAAAATGAGCCTTCAGCAAGCTTATATTCTCCAAGGGGGAGACATCCTCCAATAGGAGGGAAACTCACTAACATATAACTCCTGGTCATATACCGATATTTCGAAACTTGGCGGTTTCTCCTCAGTGACCGCGGAAAGTGGTAATTTGACTCCTCTGCCTTTTCAGTTTTAAGAAGAATACAATCCCAGAAATGGTTGGTGTGCAATACCGTAGTATGTTTGTTGAGTTTTCTTCACTCTAAGACATAAGAGCAAGCTTTGTTTATAATTCAATATTTCTTGCAGTCATTGCAACACCAAGCTGCTCTGTAAGTTGCTGGAACGGTGCGGTACTTATCCTTGGAATTTATTAGTTTGTTGTATTTTAGTCCCTTGCGGATTCATTCCAAGAACTTGCCCTCAGCAATTGTGTCTTAGAGGATATCTTTTTACTTTTCACAAGAAAGTGTAGCTTGTTTTGCTCTTTTATGATTTTCTTTTGCTTCTTAGATTGCACCTTTGGTTGGTTTTTTGAAAACTCAACAAACATACTACGGTATTGCACACCAACCATTTCTGGGATTGTATTCTTCTTAAAACTGAAAAGGCAGAGGAGTCAAATTACCACCTTCCGCGGTCACTGAGGAGAAACCACCAAGTTTCGAAATATCGGTATATGACCAGGAGTTATATGTTAGTGAGTTTCCCTCCCTATTGGAGGATGTCTCCCCCTTGGAGAATATAAGCTTGCTGAAGGCTCATTTTGAGAAGCATTTATTTTATTTTCCCCATTCACCCACTCAAGCACATACTGTTAGTTAGGCAGAATCACTACCACTGCAGATATGAATGCGTATCTCCCCCTATTTCTTCAATCTAAGACATAAGAGCAAGCTTTGTTTATAATTCAATATTTCTTGCAGTCATTGCAACACCAAGCTGCTCTGTAAGTTGCTGGAACGGTGCGGTACTTATCCTTGGAATTTATTAGTTTGTTGTATTTTAGTCCCTTGCGGATTCATTCCAAGAACTTGCCCTCAGCAATTGTGTCTTAGAGGATATCTTTTTACTTTTCACAAGAAAGTGTAGCTTGTTTTGCTCTTTTATGATTTTCTTTTGCTTCTTAGATGGCACCTTTGGTTGGTTTTTTGAAAACTCAACAAACATACTACGGTATTGCACACCAACCATTTCTGGGATTGTATTCTTCTTAAAACTGAAAAGGCAGAGGAGTCAAATTACCACCTTCCGCGGTCACTGAGGAGAAACCACCAAGTTTCGAAATATCGGTATATGACCAGAGTTATATGTTAGTGAGTTTCCCTCCCTATTGGAGGATGTCTCCCCCTTGGAGAATATAAGCTTGCTGAAGGCTCATTTGAGAAGCATTTATTTTATTTTCCCCATTCACACACTCAAGCACATACTGTTAGTTAGGCAGAATCATCTACCACTGCAGATATGAATGCGTATCTCCCCCTATTTCTTCAATCTAAGACATAAGAGCAAGCTTTGTTTATAATTCAATATTTTGCAGTCATTGCAACACCAAGCTGCTCTGTAAGTTGCTGGAACGGTGCGGTACTTATCCTTGGAATTTATTAGTTTGTTGTATATATATATATATATATATATATATATATATATATATAAAGATTACATGTGACCCTTTCTCTGAGTCTTTAGTATTGTGAAGTAAAGAAAAAAAAGAAGTTTGGCGACTCACTTATTTTCCCAAGAGTATGACAGTCGACTCGTCTATCAAAGGCTTTCATCACATAAAAACTACATGCGTGAAGAGAAAGGGCGAAATTGGGTGAAGACACACAGTCACACACACACACACACACACACACACACACACACAACGCACGCACGCACAGAGAGAGAGAGAGAGAGAGAGAGAGAGAGAGAGAGAGAGAGAGAGAGAGAGAGAGTGAGTGATTGTTACGTGACCACAGTTCACAACTTGATGCGAAAAGAAAAGAGAGGGAGAAAACATCAACAACAACAAAAACTCATCCCTTCCTGCCACTGCATACACAGTACATCCTCCCCATACCCACAAATATCTTTCTGCTCCTACAGTAGTGAAGAGCAGCAACCAACACGTTTAGAGCAGTATCACGTTATGCGTGTGCACGGCAAATCGCCCCCGTCCCATTGTGCCCCCGTCCCATTGTGTCCCCGTCCCATTGTGTCCCCGTCCCATTGTGCCCCCGTCCCATTGTGCCCCTGTCCCATTGTGTCCCCGTCCCATTGTGTCCCTGGACTGTTCAAAACGTCTACGATTTAGAGCAAAAGTGTCAGATGTCGGCATTTTTGGAAGTATTTTCAAAACGGCTGCCAACAACAACAACAAAGAAACAACAACAACAACAACAAAGAAACAACAACAACAACAAAGAAACAACAACAACAACAACAACAAAGAAACAAAGAAACAACAACAACAACAACAACACAAAGAAACAAAGAAACAACAACAACAAAGAAACAACAACAACAACAACAACAACAAAGAAACAACAACAACAACAACAAAGAAACAACAACAACAAATAAGAAACAAAGAAACAATAACAACAACAACAACAACAACAAAGAAACAAAGAAACAACAACAACAACAACAACGAAACAAAGAAAACAACAACAACAACAACAACAACAACAACAACAACAACAACAACGAAACAAAGAAACAACAACAACAACAACAACAAAGAAACAACAACAACAACAACAACAACAACAACAACGAAGAAACAAAACAACAACAACAACAACAACAACAACAACAACAACGAAACAACAACAACAAAGAAACAAAGAAACAACAACAACAACAACAAGAAACAACAACAACAACAAAGAAACAACAACAACAATGAGACGGGGACACAATGGGACGGGGGCACAATGGGACGGGGACACAATGGGACGGGGGCACAATGGGACGGGGCACAACGAGGACCGCCCCAATAGATCGAATATCACGAAAGTGTCGGGCTGGGTGGGGTATCTGTGTGAATTTTCACGTTGGCCTGCTCCTTCGTGCGTCTGTGCTCTGCACGCATGTATGTGTGTGTGTGTGTGTGTGTGTGTGTGTGTGTGTGTGTGTGTGTGTGTGTGTGTGTGTGGAGTGTGTGTGTGAGTGTGTGTGTGTGTGTGTGTGTGTGTGTGTGTGTGTGTGTGTGTGTGTGTGTGTGTGTGTGTGTGGGAGTGTGTGTGTGTGTGTGTGTGTGTGTGTGTGAGTGTGTGTGTGTGTGTGTGTGTGTGTGTGTGTGTGTGTGTGAGTGTGTGTGTGTGTGTGTGTGTGTGTGTGTGTGTGTGTGTGTGTGTGTGTGTGTGGAGTGTGTGTGTGTGTGGGGTGTGTGGTGTGTGGTGTGTGTGGTGTGTGTGTGTGTGTGGTTGTGTGTGTGTGTGGTGTGTGCGTGCGGAGTGTGTGTGTGTGTGTGTGTGTGTGTGTGTGTGTGTGTGGTGTGTGTGTTGGTGTGTAGTTGTTTG
>JAFLJL010004870.1:0-25411 GCA_018398815.1 Conus ventricosus
TGGGGGGCTCCCCCTTTTTTTTTTTTTTTGTTTGTTGTTGGTTTTTTTTTTTTTGGTTAAATAAATGAATCAACCTTGACGCTGTCCACCTCCCCCCCCCCCCCCCCCCCCCCCCCCCCCCCGCAGTTTTTGTGGCCCATTTCTTGTCGATGACGTACAAGGTTTTGTTGTTTGTTTTGTTTTTTCATTCATGTCAATTTGTAGAGCTGCCGTTTTTTTTTTTTTTTTTTTTTTTTTTTTTTTTGTAAACGTCATCTGGCAACTAGATACTGACACTGATAATGCTGCCCAAAAGGACGGCAGCTGTCTGTTCTGTAATTGTCTTCATGTGTGTGCTGTACGTTTTGTGTTTATCGGCGTTTTTCGTTGAGCTGTGACCCCAGTCGTTAAATGTTTGTTGTTGTTGTTTTTTTTTTTTCCTCCTTAAATAATGAGGTGGTCAGTTATACATGGGATGGTCGACGGCTACAGCAAAGATCTGGTTCAGATGAGCTATCATGTATGAGTTCATGGTAGAGATTTTAGTGATAGTTGTGTTTATTGTTAGGATGTTTTGGGTGGTGGTGTGGGTGGTGGGTGGTGGTGTGTGTGTGTGTGTGTGTGTGTGTGTGTGTGTGTGTGTGTGTTGGTTCTGTTCGTTGGTGAACGGTTTTGTTGTTGTTGTGTTTTGGGGGGGTACGCTTGAAAAGTTTCCGCTGAAGGCTGCTGTAGGGGTGACCGTTTTAGAGAAGGCAGGTGCCACAAGAGTCAAGAGTTTCAGCAAGCCCGTGCACCTGTGGTTCCACCTGACATGATGCCAGAAATTGGTCCCTGGCACTGTACGCCTGACTGATAAGCCAGCAGGAGTAGTATGTGCCTCGGTTGGTGCTCCGTGCAGATGCTGACGAGTGCGACTGGTCAAGCAGGTAAACGGTGGGTGAACAGAACTGCACGTGCATGGTTCACCATGTGATCATTTTGTAGCTTTAGCACCTGCTACCTGGTGTCATAATGATTATGGTCAGACCTGGCCACTGTTTGGAAGAGTCGAGTCGAAGCCAGAAGAGAATTTCGCCTTCCTGTGTATCCGAGACGCACTTGAGTGGAGAACAAAGACAGTAAGAAAGAAGCTGACGAACACACCACCACCACCACTCTCGGTGGAGTCGCCAGGAGAACACACTCTCTCACACACAGCCGAGCAGTTTGACGTTTTGTGTGCAGGCTGCTACGCATGGACCGTGTGATGGTTTTTAACGGTTAGACTACTGGCCGCTGTTGTTGCGTGGACTGTTTTATGGCGTTTACATTCAGGCTGCTGTAGCATGGACAGTTTATGGGTGTTACGTTCAGGCCCCTGTAGCATGGGACTGTTTTATGGTGTTACATTCAGGCCCCTGTAGCAATGGGACAGTTTTATAATGGTTTTTTACATTGAGGCTGCTATAGCGCGCTACAGTTTTATGGCCTTTTACATTTAGGCCGCTGTGGCATGGGACAGTTTTATGACTTTTTTTTTTTTTTTTTTTAAGTTAGGCCGCTGTAGCAAGGACAGCTCTATGATTTTCGCAATTAAGCTGCCGTAGCATGGGACAGTTTTATGTCTTTTTGCTAGGTCTAAAACCTGGGTCAGTTTATGGTTTCTAGGCACTATAGCTGCTTCACAGCATGAAAAAGTATTGGAGTCCCTCGCATTGGAACGGACCGAGGTCCGTGAGGGCGCCGTTTTACAATGCTGGCTTTGAGTAGCGCTGACGGTCACGTGTTCGAGCCGCTCGTCGGGTCGGAGTTGGACCGTTCCCCGTTCACACCCAGCATAGTAAACCGGTGCTTGATTTCGTTCAGAGAGGGTGGAGGCGGTGGAAGGAGAACGCTGGGGACTCCGCCCTTCGTGACGCTGTCTGTGCCTTAGACACCGGTCAACCTCTGGCAGTTCACTGCCCCTGACCACCACTGAGCTATGTGGCTTTATCCGTGAACACCAGATTACAGGGTTTGTAGATAGACTAGTAGTGACCCCTATACAGCCTCCTTCGCCGGTTTTTTTGTTGTTGTTTTTGTTTTTGTTTGTTTTTTGTTGTTTTTTTTTTCGTGCGAGCCAGCTCTGAGGTTCAACGTGGGCGAGAGTCGTGTCGAAGTGTTCTGAAACTTGCTGTTAATCCGTCTTCAGGGATGATGTGTAAACGTGACACCGGAGTGCGTGTTTGCTCTGTGTGTGTGTGTGTGTGTGTGTGTGTGTGTGTGTGTGTGTGTTGTGTTGTTTTGGCTGCACTGGTATTGACTCTGAAAAGAAAGCTCCCTCCCACACACACACACACACACACACCCACACCCACACACACCCACACACACACACACACACCCACACACACACACACACACACACACACACACACACACACCACCACCACCACCACCACCACCACCACCAACCTCGCTGTCTCAGGCAGAGGATTGAACTCAGAACCCCCAAGGATCAAGAGAACAAATATTGCTTTACCTACCGGGCCGTCAACCCCGCCCCCCCACTCAAAACCCAAGGATCAAGAGAACAAATATTTGCTTACCTACCGGGCCGTCAAGCCCCCCCCCCCCCCACCCCCACCCCCGATCCTCTGAACAAAGAAGAGAAAATTCGTTAGACAATGCACAGAAACGCAAAACACGCACAACACAGAGATAACGGGGATGAGGAGGGGGTGGGCAGAGAAGAGAGAGAGGAAAAAGCAGAGCGGGCGAAGGCCCCGACTGAAAGGAGGGGTGGGGAAAGGGGGGAGGGGGGGGGAGGGTGGAAGTTTGGTGATAAAGATTCACCCTTTTAGGGCCAGTTCTCTGGAGGACAAACAAACAGACCAGGCGTTGACTGAGACACCCACACGAACGAAGACACGAACGAGTCGGAATAGGAACTCAAACCCCCAACACACGCCGTGCCGCTTTCCCGAAGGCTACGCCCAACGCGGGGAACCAGAGAATTTGGGACGACCCTCGCGGTCCTTGAGGGTAACACCCGTGGTGACGCTCACAAACGTCCCCTCAGTCTGCGGAAGAAAATCACAGACAAAGAAACACCGGTCTGTCTTTTGAAGAAAACCCGGTCCCGAAAAATGGGGTGGGGGGGGGCTGGGTTTGGGAGGGAAGGAGGAGGAGGCGGGGGGGGGGGGGGGGGGGGGGGGGGGGGGGGGGGGGGGGGGGGGGGGGGGGGGCGATACTAGATTAATACGGCAAAAAGTGCAAGAAATTGAACGAGAATAAATCAGCGATAAACCCCCCTCCCTACCTTGGTACTGAAAAGTTGGAGTGAGAGTCGGTCTATGTTTAATCCTGCTCGCCCCCCCCCCCCCCCCCCCACCCTTCTCCTCCCCCCCCCCCCCCCCCCCCCCCCCCCTTCCTTTTTTTTTAAACCCTAAAGTTAGCTTTTTTTTCTTTGCACCTACCGGCCGTCAAGCCCGCCCACCCCCCTTGGGCGTTGAGATCCTATCTCACGACTCGTTCGTGTTAGCGTAACGATCAAAGTGTTGATAGTGGTCACTGAATGAAACGGGCAGACTAAGGACCAGCGTCAAGTAACACACACAAAAGGAATGAACGAATAAACAAATGAAAAGTGTGGGGGGGGGGGGGGGGGGGGGGGGGGGGGAACTAAGGATGAGGGAGGTGGGACTGGCCTGTTGGTGTTCCTCTCCCCCCTCCCCCCCCCCCCCCCCCCCCCCCCCCCCCCCCTCCTGCTGGACAAGCGCTGGGCGGAAAGTCTCCGTACTACACAAGAAGGAGGGATAACAGGCATCACAGGAAAGGCCATAGATATGCATCATCATTATGACGACTCCCATGTATTCAAAGTTCACAGATCTTCTCATCCCACCTCCTCCATCTCGTTTCTCTCTCTTCTAGCCCCTCCACCCCCCCCCCCCCCCCCCCCCCCCTCCCCCCATCTCGTTTCTTTTCTCTTCTAGCCCCCCCCCCCCCCCCCCCCCCCCCCCCACCCTCCCCCATCTCGTTTCTTTTCTCTTCTAGCCCCCCCCCCCCCCCCATCTCGTTTCTTCTCTCTTCTAGCCCCCCCCCTCTCTCTCTCTCTCTCTCCTCATCTCTTCTCTCTCTCTCTCTCTCTCTCTCCTCTGTGTGAGAGACACAGAGAGAGAGCATAGATTTACACGTGCCTTATTAATGACATCTTATTTCAGGGAAGAGGCCTCCAATACTCTCCGAAAATTTTACATTAGTTTTTAGCGTGGATGGGGAGAGCGGGGAAGACCTAGAAGGGGAGGAGGGGGGTGCGAAGTGCCCAATGCCCTTGAAAGGTGCGTTCTCCTCTGAACACCACCAGGGCGCAGGCGGCCTGTGAAATCCAGTCCCAGTTAGAAACACCCTTTCCACAAGCACCTGATCCCCCCCCCCCCTCCTTGTATGACACCCTGTATGGTATACTCCATCTGCATGTACGCACGTGAAACGTGGACCTTCACAGCGGTTTTGGAAAGAAGAAGAATCCAAGGTATAGAAGTGAGCTGTTACCGCAGGATAACAACCTCAGATACACTGATCGTAATTATCCCCAAATGAAATATGGGCAGCAGCAGGGGACATCCGGAGTCATGAACCGGGTGTGGCCCAACCCCTTAGAGTGTCAGGAGATAAGGGCCGAAACACTTGCTTGAAGGGGCTTCTCTTCTGAGGACTCTCTGCTGCCACGCTCTCCACGAGTTTCTTTCTACTGAGCTGTCACCGCAGATAACTAACCTCAGATACACTGATCATAATTATCACCAATGAAAATGAGCTGTTACCGCAGGGTAACTAAACCTCAGATACACTGATCATAATTATCACCAATGAAAATGAGCTGTTACCGCAGGATAACTAAACCTCAGATACACTGATCATAATTATCACCAATGAAATATGAGCTGTCACTGACAACACGGACTGACAACAGAGCGTGGACAGGGAAAGCGTTTCGCAGAGACCCGGACCTTGGCTTACACAACCGGCAGATCTGGGGGGACACGATTTGAGAAAAAATGGAAATCGTAATATACCTTTTATGATTACAGATTAAAGGAAAACTTCAGCATCACACGCTACTTAATGCTGCCAGTATCTATATGTTCACATTCATCAAGACGGTTTATGCTGTCTCACTACACATGTGTTTGGAAACTTTTCACTGGATAGACGACGCAATCTAAGGGGCACCCGGTTTCAGCTCAACTCTTTTACAACCTTTTCTTTTCAGAGAGAGAGAGAGAGAGAGTGTGTGTGTGTGTGTGTTTTCTTTTCACAGAGAGAGAGAGAGAGAGAGTGTGTGTGTGTGTGTGTGTGTGTGTGTGTGTATGTGTGTGCTCTGTTACTTCCTTTTTTTATATATTGATTTGATATTGTGGTTAGTCATTAAGAAAAAAAAAAGGTATATTCTTCTTGCAAGTTATATATTGAAGAAATGGGGACAAAAGGTTGGGAAAATAATGCTACAGTCTTCTTTTCTCTTGGTTTATTTGATGTCTTCATTCTTCATCAAATACGGCCGTGTACTAGCGAAATTTGCTAGAGTCTTGGAGAATGGAGAAGTTTATAAGGGTGACTCCTAAGGGTGTCCTATGCCAATGTCTTTGCGCACTGTCCTCTTTTGGCGCGCTTCTCAACTCTCCACTAAGATGATTAAAGATTATGTTTGAGGGGGGGGGGGGGGGGGGGGGACATTGGAAGAACGTGGTGAACTGATCTTCAGTATAATAAGATGCCCCCCCCCCCCCCCCCCCCCCCCCCCCCCCCAACGACTCACCACGGAAATTACGGGAGATGAGGAAGTAGCACGTGCGCTGCGCATGTTAGTGGAGTCCAGAAATGTTTTAACATAGGATTAATTGCAAAAGAAATAAAAGTCAATGCATTTATTTTCTTACACTATTCTTTACAACATATTGAAAAGTAGGGGAAAAGTAAGTTTCGCGAGATGTTTAAAAATACGTTTATTATAGCGGAATCGTTCGCGTCAGCGCATTCGCATTTTTTCGCTTGGTGATGAGGCTGCGCATTGATTTCCGTATCAACAGACAACGGCGTCCCTCATAAAACACGAGGAAAAATTCCAACAACTTGTGAAAACGTTCGTGGTAAGTACTCTAACTTCTATCGTATTAAAAAAAAATTCAGTTTTAGTATTTTATCCACCTGTGTCTTCATTTCTTTTTCCTTGAGATTATAAATTATTAACGCGATCGTTGACAAACTGGGACTTTTTTTTCAGAGCCGGCGTGACTCAGCGGCACGTGTTTTTGTTTGTGTGTGTGTGTGTGTGTGTGTGTATGTGTGTGTGTTTCTCTGCTGATTCTGTAAAGTATTTTTACTCTCAGAAAATTTAGACTATTGAAAAATGTATGTGTATTTCAAAACTTAGTTTAAATTTCACACAAATACAACATGAATCGATCACTGCAGCTTCGCTTTTCTTCTTCGACGTATGTTTCTCTGTACAAAGATTTATCTACATTTATTAGTAGTATGTCGGTTTGGTGGTGACGTAAAATGGTCTCTTTTTACATTGGAATCACTTTGGGCACATGTTCGAGTCTCAGCAGGGTCTTTTTTTGTTTTGTTTGTTTTGTGTGTGCCTTTTGTTTTGCTTTTAACACCATTTTTGTCTCGGTCTCTTCCTTTTTTAATATTGAAATTAGTTAGAGCGTATGGTTTTGGTTCTTAAATTGCATGGATGATGCCTTTTTTGTATGATGTCTTTTCCATCTTTTTTCTTGTTCTGTCTTTCGATTGCCTTTTTTTTCTTGTTTGTTTTCGTTTTGTGGTCAGCTCTTTTTTTTTTTTCTTTCTTTTATTTTAACTAAAGCGGCATGCTTCTTCTCTTTTTTATTAACCTTTTTTCATATTTTTTCAGAACAGTCAGACGTTTGCTTTTATGTAATCAGTCCCTGAGGAACAGTCAAGAAACAGTCACCCAGACAGAAAAAGGTGTTGCTGGTCTTCGGAAAAGCAAGTCGTAAGCGAGGGGAGACTAGACTGTTTTTTTTATCCTGGCCAGATCCTACACAAAATCTGTCGACACGAGTTCTGCAATGAATTGATCATTCAGCGCGATTTAAAGCACAAAAAGCAGGGTCATCCACTTTAGAGCACCCACTCTTCGCTCTTCACAAACAAAATTTGACTTCTCCAGCAACTGTCTCCTCTGTGGGACACCTGAGAAGAATCACACAAAGAAAGGCGATGTCTGTGTGTATCAAATCCGTACAGCCAGCTGTCAAGCTAATTTGGAGCTTGCATGTTTGCAACGAGGACCTGGAGACAAACGGGCTCGAGCAGAAAAGGGGGCGGATTGAGTACGCACAGGACTTACATGCTGCTGATGCTGTTTACCATCAACAATGCAATGTTAATTTCAGAACTGGAAGAAACATTCCACAAGCTTATCAGCCTACTACAGCAGAGGCAGAAAACAAATTAGGGCGGCCAGCGGATGAAATGCGACTCGCAGCCTTTTCCAGAGTAGTCACTTATTTACAAGAAAATGATGACGAGAAATTAACAGTCGGTGACCTGTGCCAGAAAAGGCGCGACTTTCTCGGAGATGAAGAGCCTTACTCCAAAGACCACATGAAAAAAAAAGCTGTTGAAAACTTTGGGGAGTGACATCATTATTACCAACATTCAAGGTAAAGCAAATGTTGTCACATTCCGGATGACTGCAGAGAAAATCTTAGATCAGATTCCCCCAGAAATGGTTTGCAATGGCAGGAGGGAACATTTTCTAGCCAATTTCCAGAACAAGCATGCATTTGTTACAGTATCTGGGCGAAGTGTTTACGAAGGATCGGGTGTCAAGTTCTGCATGCAAAAGGGGATGCAGATACACTCATCGTCGGTAATGCAGTTTCCAGTGCGGTCAACAAAACTACAGTTGTCATTGGAGAAGACACTGATTTGCTTGTGTTGTTGTTGCTTCATGCAGATCTACACAAGCCTGTTCTGCTGAAATCTGAACTGAAGACCAAAAAGCACAAAGAAATAAACATTCTGTGGATGAAAACTCATCTAGGTCCAGAAATATGCCACTTTATCCCCTTTCTTCATGCTATAAACGGATGCGACACCACATCCAGATTGTTGGACTGGGTAAAGGATTGCCTTTGAAGAAAATCAAAACAAACGCAAGCTTCAGAATGGCCGCTGAGACTTTCTGCATCAGTGGAAAAGTGCTGCAGACATCATCTCGGCAGGGGGAAAAAGCACTGATTTCTCTCTATGGGGGAGGAGCAGAAGACAATCTGGACACGCTGCGTTACCATGATTCTGGGAGAAGGTTTACATCCAGCGTCACAACTGTCCAAGTACGTTCCCTGCCTCCAACTTCAGCAGCAGCCGAGTACCACAGTCTCCGCGTTTTTACCATCAAGTGCAGGTAATTATCTCTCTCTCCATATCTGTGTGTTTGTCCATCTGTCTGTCTGTCTGCCTCTCTTTCTCTCTGTGTGTCTCAAATGCATCTCTGTTGTTCAAAATTCCTTCGGCAAACATTTCTTCCATATTTTTGTTTGTGGGCACGCTATGTGTGTGTGTGTGTGTGTGTGTGTGTGTGTGTGTGTGTGTGTGTGTGTGTGTGCGCGCGCGTGCGGCGCGCGCGCGTGTGTGTGTGTTATGAATTTGTGTAAAGTCTCAGAGACTGACTGAAAATGCTTTTGTTTCTTGTTTTCTAGAACTGGATGTACAGTAGCTGCGACCTCCATCCTGAGTTGTGCGGATGGCGCTCGTCATCTGGCAGAATGGATCCCTGTTACAACTGATCTCCCCCCTGCTCCAGAGCTTCTGCTGAAAATGATCCGGTGCAACTGCAAGACAGATTATCAGTCAAAGCGATGTACATACAGAAAACATGGACTGGAATGTTCTCTGGCCTGTGGAGAGTGCAAAGGAATTGGCTGCTCTAACTCCCCCTTTCTCAAACATGCTGCTGATAATGACATTCGTGATCTGCAAGAAGAAGGCCTGTTCGTGGCCCTTTGACATACTATGTAATTACATAGTTTGTTATGGACAAAGGAACCTATTTAGAGATTCACAAGCTCTAGTTCGGTAATTAACGCTGAATTATGTTGCATAATAGTGCTTCCAAGAACGATGTCAAAAGCGCTATGGCTCCACCCTCAAAAACATTACCGGGACAACACATTTATCATTTTTTATCATACTATTATAAATATCTTTATTTGCTTAATGAATTTGAATGTATCTCGTCAAGACCTTTCGAACGACATGCTACATGATGGTATTTGCGTTAATATCAGAAATGTTAGTGTTTCGTTCCATTGTGATGACGTCATTTTTTTTTATTAGACCCCCTTCCCATATTCCTATCGATGTACTTTTTTCATATGTTGTTTCAGTGCTAGTACTCGAACTATTGAACATAAATTCAAAACTTTTGCAATTAATGCTATGTTTGAGACTTATTTTACATTTCTGGACTCCACTATGTCGTGTCGTCCAGTGCCAGTGTTGCTGGTGTTCCGGTTCACTGACGCCGGACAGACGTGATGTGCACGTTCCGCCTCACCGACCAACACCCAGATTAGGACACGGACCAACGGGACTGTACTGTGACAGGCAGGGACAGGAATTAGGGAGGGAATGGGGATGGAGGCAAGAGAGAGAGGGAGAGAGAGAGAGAGAGAGAGAGAAGGTGGCGGGGAGGCAGAGACTGTGAGGGAAGGGACAGAGATGGAGAGAAGGGGGGGGGGGGGGAGGCGGCGGGAGGGAGGGAGAGAGAGAGAGAGAGAGAGAGAGTGGTGGATAGAGAGGGAGGGAGAGAGGAAGAGAGAGGTAAAGAGACCGCAGAGAGGGGGAGGAGATGGGGGTCATACGTGGAGAGAGAGAGAGAGGTGGGGGAGGGAGGATGAGGGAAGGAGAGAGAAGAGAGTGAGTGAAGGATAGAGAGTGAGGGAGGGAGGGAGGAAGAGAGAGAGACAAAGAGACAGACAGCGAGCGAGAGAGACAGACAGACAGACAGACAGGTGGAGATTGAGAAACGAAAGAAAGAAAGAAAAGGGTCGCGTTGGTTGGATGGGATGGTTCGAAAGTCGACTGAGGAGAAAGACAGACAGACAGAGCGAGAGAACAGTATTTTACCAATCCTGGCTCACTTGCTCCTCCACCGAGTTTTTTGGGCGAAAGTGGCCTAAAAGCCGCCTATTCCTGTTCTCTGACAAGTAACCAAAAAATAACGACCCTACAAACAAACATACTGTGCAGGGTTATCCGTTTTCAATACTAATTTACTAAGGTTTTCAGAGAGTAGCGTAGGAGAAAGTAGCCAAAACTGAACACGCCCCCATAGAGTAACGTAGGGAAAAGCGGCCGTGACTGAACGCGCTTCATATACAAAACGGTGTCTGTTCCCACGGCTTTCTTTTCAGGGCGGTGTCAACGACCCTGCTCTGCAGGTGGCAGGTAAGCTTTTAATTGCTAGTTGCCGGCCTACCTGCCCAGCACTTGGGGTGTTTATTTCTCCCAGGGGGATTCTAAGTTAGAAAAAGTTTTTGAATCACAAATACTTTTTCAACAGCTTTATAGATTAAATTGTGGAAGACATGGAATCAGCTACAACTTTATATATAACCACACACACACACAAACACACAAACACACACACACACACACACACACACACACACACACACACAACACAGAGGCCCTCACACAC
Source organism: Conus ventricosus (assembly GCA_018398815.1). Lineage (NCBI taxonomy): Eukaryota > Metazoa > Mollusca > Gastropoda > Neogastropoda > Conidae > Conus > Conus ventricosus. Next base: position 10,688 of record JAFLJL010004870.1, read on the forward strand.
AGAGGCCCACACACACAGAGACAGAGACAGGGGCACATACACACACACACAGGCCAAAAAATCAATACTGCCGCACCTCCTCTACCCCCCTCCTCTTCACCCCCTACCTTCCTGCCTAGCATTACATCAGATTTCTAGAACGTTCTGTCCTACGTCCCGCGCGGTGGCGCTGTTCTGGCCTGACCAATCACCGAGTTAAGCGTAGCACGGCCGCTCACATGACAAGGTAACCCACGCATTCTTTTCGCTGACAGTCAGACGAGCAGGACGGTTTACTTGTGCAGACCTGCCAACCATTACGCATTTCGCGTAATTTATTACGCCCAAGTGATAATTCTTACGCCCTTACGCATTTAGCCAAAAAATTACGCATTGAAAGTTTTCAACAAAAAAAAAAAAAAAAAAAAAAAAACGGACGAAAAAAATCGGCTTATGTACAGACACGCACGGCGCCGTGCGTATAAACCAGTAATCTTCAAGAAGCGTTTCCGGTCATGCGCAGTTCGTTTCACCATCTTTACCATTCAGCGAAGTTGGCGTCTTTTCGAAGTTTCAGCTACGAAAATGTCGAAACGTGGAGTAGAAAGTTTTGGACAAGATGCGAGAAAGAAAAAACTTGGTCAAAAGTTCCGAAAAGAATACTCGGAAAAGTTCCCCTGCATACGACCTTCGGCTAAAGGTGTAAATTGTGCACGGTGTACCACTTGCGAGTCGGACTTCACAATTTCCAATCGCGGGATGGTGGATGTGAAGCGTCACCTTGAGTCACGCAAGCACATCGATTCCTCTAACGCGCCGAATTCTTCCAGCATCAACACTTTTTTCAGACTGTAGACACCTCAAAAGAGGATGAAATTAGGAAAAGGGTAATTGGGGCTGAAGCACTGGTGGCCGGATTTTCGTCGAGCACAACATCGCTCTTAGTCTTTGCGCAGCCGACCATGCATCCCGCTTTTTACAGAAGTGTTCTCAGATTCGGAGATCGCCAAACAGTTCAAGAGCGGTCGAACAAAGACAAACACATTGTAAGGACCTTCTCATGGAAGCTTAACTGCTGCTGCATCTCGACTGCAGAATGGACCGTTTGTGTTGGGATTGATGGAAGTCAGGAAGGGGCGGGGGGGGGGGGGGGGGGACAAATTCTTTCCTGGGGTGGTGCGATACTTAAAAAATGACACAATCACCACTGAGCTGATAGCCAACCCCACATGCACAGAATCATCAACAGCGGAGAACATTTTTTAGGTTATGTATTTTCTTAATTTCATGTTCCCAGTTTCTCCATCTTCAAACTCCCCCCTCCCCCCCCCCCCCCCCCCCCCCCCCCCCCCCCCCCCCCCCCCCCCCCCCCCCCCCCACCCCCCCCTCTCAAGTCCAAATCTTTGCCAAGTCATTACTATCAAGACAGTTGAGTTGTTGGCCTGCGCTTTGTTTTTTCCCCCCACTATTAGATAAGATTGTCCGTCTATGTGTATTTGTCTGACCTTATTCAAGTTTATAAGGTTGTGCCAGTCTTGAATAAAAGTTACTTTGTGTTAGGTTTCCTTATAAAATGGACAAAACGTTTACCCCACTTTGTTTACTGTTTAATTGTTTACTGTTCCTGAATCATTTCATTTCCAATTTTTTAGGTTGTTTCCTGGCGCACTATCACAGCTTGGTGTGCCATGCCATGATGGTTATAGGGGACTTGTGTGAGTTTCCAGTGTATTCTACATTTTCATAATTTGTAGAGTTTTCTTGTGACATTTAAAAAGAAAGTTGTTTTTGACGAGGAAAAAGATACAGTTCACCACATTGTGTGAACAAATTTTATCACATCGCGTGTTTGTTTTGAAAAAAAGGTAAATGTCGCGCTAGATTACTCTTAGCTCTCAGAATTACACATTTCTGCCTCACTGAGCTTCAAATTTTTACTCATTGGTCTCTTGGGGGTTGGCAGGTCTGCTTGTGCGGTGGGTGTGTTATTTTATAACGGTTTACTTGAAAAACCGAATTGTGATCTTAAAGGTTTGTTGCTCGTTGAAGACATTATTGTGGCAAAGATACAGCCGAAGCAAACAATTCATCACGCGATACTGGGACTGCGGCAGATAGACGCGGTGTTTTTCAGTGAAATAAAGGTGTATTGTCAGGCCTGCGCCACTTCTGACAGACCTGTGACGTGGCTGTGTGGGGTATGTGAGAAAGATATTTACTGGGTTTTGTGCAGGTTGGTTTTGTTTATATAATATTTGATCAAGGCAGAACAAAGTAGTGGGAGATTTCTAAGTGACAATACTTGCCGAGCATGTTGGTATCATGCACATTTTCTTAGTGCTTTGGATGAGTTGAGAGCGGCAGGCCATCATCAAGTAAGAAACTACCTGCCTTCCTAGGCCCTCCAAAAAGAAAGCTATTGATTTGTCAGGAGAGCAAGCCAAAAAAACAAAAAGCTGACACAGAAGAACTCCACAATATTGAAAACAAAAGGAGGTTGAAGTGGGAATGGACCAGTTAGAAAGAGATTTTCGTTTTTGAGGCAGAGGAGAATAACGTTCTATTGCTGTGCTATTGATAAACTGAGGAGGGGTTTATAGGCAGCTTCAAGGCAGAAGCTACAACATGTTGTTTTAAACTTGGCAGTATGTTGGCTTTTAGAACCGACCTTCAAGGGCCTTTTCACCAGAAAACGGCAGTGCGGAGCGCAATACTCAAAATGGGATGAGTGGCTTTGAAGAGCAATGTAGGGGATATCCCCTTCATAATTCTCGCAAACCTAAGAGAGATTGCACGTTTGTTGTTGAAAACCTATGCTAAAAGGTTTTCTACAGTTGGTCTTTCTTCATTAGAAGTCTACTCTAAGAGGAAGGATGTATTTTATGTTTTCAAGCATTGAGGAGATTAAAAATTATTGGACTACTCCGTACAAGAGGCCAATAAATCCAAACACACTCCTCTCAAAGTCCGCAGCAAGTGAGAGAGAACCAGCGCTCACCCTAGGAGCGGCAAGGGCTCATTAGCAAGCGTTTTCAGCGCTCCACCCTAGATGCGGCCAAGGTCAAGTAGCAGCCGTTTCATCAGCGGCTTCCACCTAGAGCGGCCAAAGGTACAGGTAGCAAGCCGTTTCTTCTAGCGCTCTACCCTAGAGCAAGTTCAAGGCCACAGTGGCAAGCGTTTCTTCAACGACTCCACGCTTCATTGAGCGGTTCAAAGTTATCAGCAGTGAGATCAGACTTTTTTTTTGCTGCTTTGGTCGCTTTGCTGTCTACGCTTCACCTGCTTCAACGTCCAGGCTTCTAGCCCTGTTAAATTTTAGGTGTCCTTTTTAGTCTGCAAGCATATTTTACTTAAAAAAAAAAAAAAACACTAGGTAACTCGCCAATGCCAGTCCTAGCCTGGATGAAAAGTGGAGGGGTTGTAGTATAAAACTTTTTTTTGTGCACTTGGTGGCTGAAAATCACTTGCAACAAAAAACGTCAGCCACTGTCTTGCACCAAGTGGTGTTACACATGACTAATAATAAAGCTCTGTGTACACCACACACTCCTACCCCCAAGTCAACTCCCCCCCACCCCCACCCCACGCATGCACACCCCACCCACGCATGCACGCCCCCCACCCCACCCACGCACGCACACCCACCCCGCGCTTCTTGCACATCAAGTCATCCACAAGTTCTTAACTTAAGTCATTCTCAAGTCATTCAAGTCATCCTCAAGTCATTCGCTACGTTCTTACTTAAGTCATTCTAAGTCATTCACAAGTTCTTACTTTAAGGTATTCTCAAGTCATTTACATGTCATTTACAAGTCATTTACAAGTCATCCCCAAGTCATTTCACAAGTTCTTAGGCAATTTTTAGGCAGTTTTTAATCCAAGTAGTTCTCAAGTTAACTTAAGATCTAAGAACTAAGGTCTTATGTTTTTATCTTAAATAGTAAATGTTAATATAGTACAACCGCTCCCCCCCCCAAACGCGTCTTCGTTGCGGATTGTCTATGCTCAGCGTTCTCTGCATCGATCTTAAGGACGGGTCTTAAATCGAAGCAACCGCTTTGATTACAAATTTGGTCTATGGAAATGTCTTTTATAGACTCCATGTCCTTTATTTATTGACTTATCAATTTAATAATACGCCATATTATTTTTATTTAAAAAATTTAAATTAAGGTTCTTAAAAACTATTATTACATTAAATGGATCAAAATAATGCTTTGTTATTGGCGGTTTTGGCGTGTTGGTGTCTTTTTCTGCATTTTAGTGTCAGATTTTTTTGATGCTTTTGATTCTGTTGCCATCGGTTATATATGTTATAGCCGCAATAACTGCCCAACAGCAGCAATGGCGCCAAACATGGCCAACAGTTTTAGTTCACATATTCATGAAGACTTGGGTTGCTTGTAGGTCTTGGTATTGTTCGCATGGAGTTTTTTTTTTGCGGCATTGAACAACTGTTTTGGCGGCTGCGGCGTTATGTTTTCATGATGAGTTCATATTCTGTAAACATTAAATTTTTTTGTCTGTTCCACTCTGCTAATTTTTTTCCTGCTTTAACACGCCAGGGAATGAGGATTCTTTTCATGGTCCCCACCTGGTTCAGTGTTTCTGCTGATGTTCTGGCTTGGATACTTTCTCACCTGATTTGGTTAGATGATTTGCAGCTGTTCATTTTGGGAAGGGAAATAAATCTATATGATTAAAAGTAATAATCCATGATTAAATGGCGGTTAACAATTGTTCCCAATCTGTAATATAAATCACACTAGAGATCTATGTCTTTGTTAAAACTGGATCTTGCGTTAAATCATACGTAAGATCTTGTTCAGAATCAATGGGAGCAAATCTACTGACTAGTTTAGTGTACAAAATAAGAGCGTTTGCCCACACTTTTTACCATTCTGACCCCGCTGGCGCTCATACCTGTTATGATACTTTATAATGTCTTGCGGCGACATCTGTTGAATCTGTTCAATACTGAATTCAGTTCCGAGGGACGGTTTTGTTTTTTCCCACATGCTGCCAAGACTACAGCCTCTCTTTTTGGGCATAAAGCTTGATCATTACTTGGTCATTCATAAGTTCAGGAAGTTTAGGCCCCCCCTGTAGCTGTGTAAGAGTAGATCATCATGTCATGTTTTTTTAATAATTATAATTATATTATTTTTCTAAAAATGTGCACCGAAAAAAACTGTTGCTAACCTTGTATCCATACTGCTGTTATTTGGAGGCTAATGTAGGATACTCAATGCCTAGGTAAAAGGCGTGTTAAGAATTAAACCAGCAGATCTTGGCAAACTAAGACTTTGAGGATTCAGCAAAAGCTGATGCTATCATTGCAGCTTCGGTTGCACGAAAGATTTTCTAGTCAAAGCAAGGAATAATTTCCCAGACACTATTTAAATATGTAAGAAAAAAAATACATTATAAAAAATGGCTTCAATCGCAATAATGATAGGCGTGCGCTGTGGTGAATGCGCTGGCTTTTTACAGGCAGTAATTTTGCATTTAGTAAACTGCGGATGACGGCGAGAGAAAAAGACATAACAAAGCCTATGGAGCAACTGCAGCTGCACAAGACGCCTATGAAAGGCAGAGGACTTGAGCAATTAGATTTTATTAATGACACTGAAAGAACAGGGGTCATGCCAGTTACACATTTAAAAATGTTGACCAAGCAAAATTAAAAGAATAATATCTAGTAACAGGGCAAACGGTATTCCAGACATTGCCCCCACCAAAATTCCAGTGACTTTTATCAACATCAGAAAAACAAAAGATGCAAGAAATCGCGTTTATTGTCGTTGTATGACGTTGTGTTATTTTGTTGCACTTAATATTGGCTGAATAAAAATTGAACAAAAATCTTATTTATTCCCCCAAAGTATATTGGAAGGGTATCACAGCAATACAAAAAAGCTAGCCAGAGTGGAGTCAGTGAACAAACAGCAAAAAGAATGGTCTATTTACAAGCGATTTGGCAAATTATTTACCTGCCCTTAGGGAATACAGAGACCGCACTTTGTGAACACAAACTCCAACGACACCCATCATATGGATCTTCTTATTTACCTCTGATAAGGATTAGTCGGAAAAGATTTAAGTACGCACTTACGTCATTGGAACATAGTTCAAGATACAAAGATGCGGAACCATTAACCACAAAAGAGTGCCTCTGCTGTTGCTGTCGCTATACAACTGATATATCAACAGAGGTCCACCTAACTTATCCTCGCCATGCTTCACGACGATGGATGGTAAAGAATTTAAAAGGGCAGGAATCAATTATTGTTAAAACTGAGTTACATTAAAAGAGGCAACATTCGGGAGTTCACAGATCACAGGCTTTAGTGAAAATTAACAAAACAGTTAGCTGAAAGATTTTCTCCTACCAGTATACAGAGAGCTGATGACAATTCTCGCAACCCAATATGAAAGGGTTAGAATAACTGCCCTCAGTTTTTGGCGCCAGCATGAATAATGAAAGATTTAAAGGGCTAAAACCAGTACAAGCAATCAAAAGAAAACAATAAATGTTGCTGAAGGAGAGCCGTCATCCGGCAAACTATTCCATTTGGTTTTAAAAGTAAGGTACCTTTATTTACCGGGGAAGCAAGAAGGGGGACACTCGCCCATCAGGGAAACCGATCCCGTTTGGAGTGTTGATCCCATAATGGGGAAAAAATTTTTATAAAAAAAAAAAATAAAGAATCTGTTAAAATTGCATCCGCGAGTATTATTTACGAGCAACTGACACACAAACAACAGCTCTCAAAGATCTTTTGTGAAAGAAGAACTGCAGGATAATTCCGCCAGACACAGTTCGCTTTAATTACTTTTCGTAATATATTTGAGTTTAAAAATGGAAGCTCAGAAGAGAAGGCAGAACGATACAAGAATGGGTGAAGGAAGAGACCTTGAAAAACTGAACGGGATCATTTATGGTGTAATGCTATTAAGAAACATTTTCGGGGATTAATCAATGCATGCTAAATCATCAAGATCACCTACACTCAAACCCCCAAATTGGGACAAAAAGAATTCTTGAAATAATAAAAAAAATTCGACTGTCTAGCAAACATGAGAAAGATTTAAATGATTGGATGAAGCTATGATTGATCTTATAATAAACAGATGATGAAAAATATAAAAACCCTTGTTTATGCGGTTCTCAGTGCCCAATTGATATGAAACTCTGGATTAACAAAACACCCGTTTGGGTTTTGTTTATCTAATGACTTCTTTGTTACACGTTGTTGTTGATTCATTAGATTAGATCGCGTTTTACGTTGGTCAGATGAAAAGTCTTATTGCAAACAATGCTTCTTTGTAGTTGTCATGTGATATGTTTGACTGCACAACGCTGCGAGATTATTCCCTTTGCTTTCGTAAATGATTTTCTCTGGGTCGAATAAGTACAATTTTGACCTTAAACAACATACTCCTTAATCACCTTTACCAGTTAAGTCATCCCTTCATTCTTTCCTAAAACCTTCTTGTTAGTAATTGAATGCAAAGGCGACTCTTTTTTTTTGGGGGGTAATCGGATGTATCATACCATCCGCATGCCCTTTAGCCCCTTCGGTTTCCTGTCTTTATAGATGTCTTCAGGTAGGATATCAATAACAAAACTATCTGTATCTGTGTAAAGCACTTGGGACTCAGGATACGAGGGCTTAAAGTAGTATAAAAGAAACTCTAAACAATCAAAAGCTTGATAATTCTAAACCGTAAAACCAATAAATACAGGGTTGTCTAATTTGACTTTCTTTTTTTTCATCATTATGCCAAAAAGCTGATTATGAAATCTTCTAAAGTATGATATTAGGTTTTGACGTCAGCTTATTGTTCGTTCTCTCTGGTGACTAATCTGACATCTTTACGCTGTTGCGGATTTCTTCATGTCTTTCCAAATCGCTGTTGGTCATCTGCTTGAAAAAGTTTTTTCTGAAGCATCTGCGGATTTTTCTGAGATCAGTGTTCTTCATTGATTGTATGGTTTCATGAATGTTCTTGATCAAAAAGCCATTATTCGATGAACTGCTGTCACTTCAGCCCCATGTCTTAAATAAATTGTAGAAGTCTGTAATGACAGACATAATTTTTTTTGCCGCACGAAGATTAGGCACTTTTAGGCGTGGCTCTCTTGGATCCATCTTTAGACTTCTGCTGCTAATGGATAGTCATTATGCAGGTCATGGAGTTCATGAGGATATTTAAGTCAACTTCTAGAATGAATCCACGCATGCTGATCAGGCGTTAACTGTTCAACCACTTTAAAAATGCTTTGAATATTATTCGTACCTGTGTACATTGTAAAGCTTGCGTAATGGAAGGGATTGCGCCAGTGGCAACCATAACAGATTGTTTGCATCTAAAATACAGAGATAGTTAGACCTTTTTACTCGGATCATAATGTTCCAAAGTATTGTTGTTTGCTTTTACAGTAATGGTGCGACGCCATACTAATTCCTCACGCAGTCCGTTTTCCAATCATCTGAATCATTGGTAAATTCTTGACAAATAAATCAAATCTGTACTCAGTAAACTTTAAGAAAAGCATCCAGCTCATCCCGGGCGACAGAAATGTAATGCGCCGGATCCAGGGGGCTAATATAATGTTTCATGCAGGTCTTTCTATAATTTCAAAGATGTCCGCCAAACAAACATGTATCAGCCATCAAGTAGGGAATCATGATTGTCTCCCATCGTTTACAATCTTAACTTCTGCCAGCATTTGAGCATGCTGGTAATCAGAATCACTGATGTCCTTCCTCTCCTAAGGCTAGAAAAGAACGCGCCTTTAGGCGGGAAGTGAGTCTTCATCAAACTTCCCAACTGTTCATATGTACTCATAAGGGTAAACACACTTTTCTAAGAGAGTGGAGTCAAAATATTTTTCCGTTATTGGGCAGGACTTTAAGGGACAGAGCCAGTGCCTCTAATGAGCCATCATGTGTTGCATAGAGTGTAGAAAGAATGTTATTTATTAAAGTGACAGAATGTTACTTTTCTGATGACTGTGCAATGCATGTACCTGAGGCCGCTGTTACTGCTTGCAATATAAGATGAGAGTCGTTAACCTCGCAAGTTATGAAGAAGATGGGCAGCTTCCATGTCTTTGGTTCAAACTTTAGTTGAAGATTGCATTTGTTATGCGCCGGCTCCTTACCACTTCCCCTAATGTGATCATGGTCTCTTACTGTGGGGTTTACACTCTTGGGCGTTAGCTCTAACCGCAAATCCAACAATGCGTGGTGAGTCATCCTGCTGTTGATCTTCAGGAGTCATTATGATTTCAGATAAATCGATTATTAGAACAGTCAAAACGCACTTGCTGCATGCGTTTTAGATGTTTCTGCAGCATCTGGGTCCTATATATAATTCTGAGTAGCTGGAATGTAGCGCCATCGACCTGACAATAATGAAGGCAATGAAAATCTGATGATTACTCATTAAGATGTTTTTCGAAGTTTTTGTGGCTGCTGGCCCTCATAAGGAACGATGAGTGATTCGAAGTCTGCGTTAAACAAATCTGGAGCATGTTGCAGACGTTTCCGTTTCTTAAAACTAACTTTAGACCGGGTGGGGGCGTAATTAGTTCTGTATTTCAGTCAAATGGGCCGATACAATGTTTATATGTTCGCTCGCGGCGTGAACAGATGGCATTCTTGTTAAACATTTTCTGCAGAATCTTGTTTTGTGCCCATCTTTTGAAGTATGTGCATTTAGTTTACTCATGTTCGTATCATGTGTAATGTGGCACCCGCTGTGAAAACATTAGTAGTAAGCAAATGTTTTTTGTCTGGCTCGCCCAATCGTTGGACTGTTCTTGGACACTTTAATTGGCACCAAATCTGTTTTCCTCATCCCATGTGTAGACATTAACAGTTTATGGTTTGTTTGTTCTTCAAACAGATCAATGGAATCCCGCTAAGGAAAGGATATCACTAAAGTTAAGATCATTGGATGTAAGGGCGATAGTTAGACACTCTCTCTGCCGTTTTTGCGGGCGTATGCAGCCTTGCAAGAAACACACCTCATAAAACATTTGTTGTCGTATGCTTTATGTTTAGAACTGCTTTTTTGCGACTAATGCTGGGGTAGTGGAATGTGAGACTTGCAACAATCGGTGCATCCTTAGACTGTTTTATCTGATCTCTTGGACTTGCCTCTGACCAACCAGAGCCTCTCATTTTGGGCATTCATCGCAGCAGCGTCAAAATGTGCAAGCAGATTCGTCTGCCAACCGCGTTAAGTCATTGAGGATGAAAAGTCTGCTGTTTAGTTGAGCCCAGACTTCTAGATTTTCTTCATTTAGTGTTACATAGTCAATTTAAAACAAGCTAAACATTACTTAATGGCGGGTCTCTATTGTTAGTTTACTTGTACTTGAGGAATAGCATGAACAACGCTTGCCCGTACGTTTGTTGGATCAAAGACTTCTAAATCAATATCATTCAGCGCTCTTGACAAATTTTTTGCCATTGCTTCAATTCGTCTTGTCATTCATATATCTTAGCCATGTGAGTCTCTTTTTAACTCAAAATATTTATTTAAATTAAAAAAAAAATATTAATCAGAACCAAATATCAACGGTCTTTTTGCGCTTGGACTCATAAACTAAAGTATAAACGCCCTTGGCATTGTTAATTGTGAGCTGTTTAGAAAACAGAGTTGTTGTTGTGTAGTTTTCGTTACCTGGCTAAAGCGACTCCAGGGATCATACGAACAGCCGAAGCATCTTGAACACTATGGCACAAATGCATCAGCTGGGGATGAGAAACATTACGTGTGTGACCGTTTTTGATTACCCCGCCACATGGGCAGCACACACTCGACTCGGGGGATTTGGGAAGGACTGTTAATGTTATGGGAGGAGCTTGTCCGACTGAAAGACATTTCCCCACATAACTATGCAGAGCATAACAACATTTTGAATGTAGCATTGGTGTTCTGCCTATGTCAATGGTCCGACACAGCCCTTAAGCCAAGGCGAGAACAGAGTACGAACAGAGGTTTCATGTTTAGTTTACTTTTTTTAAGCATACCTTTTTTATCTGCTCGGCGTCTGGTTGTGGAGAAAACTTGTCCTTGCCTTTCTTTGAAGATCAAACTTTTGTCTTTTGTAGTCCATCAAAATCGGTCTGTAAACGATTAAATTCTTCATCGTGATGTTTGAGTCAGCTAGCGCTTTATTTTATTGTCAGTTTGATGAGCTTAAGTTTAAGCGTTATTTAGTGGAACATGGCTGTGTGCTTTTGGGAGTGTAGTTTTTATTTTTTTTGCTAGCAGCACCACACTACCGCTAATGCAAAGGCCAAGAGCTAAAGACAAACCACCTAGAGGTAAAGCTGCGGGTGCGCCTATCAGTTGCTAAGAGACCAACACTCGTTCCTGCTGATGCAGCGCTTATAGTCGATGCTCCAAGTATTGACATATGTAACAGCATTAAAGGCAGCAGAATACCTTCGTTTGGTTTTGCTGTATTTTGAAAGGTCTTGCTCTAGTTTTTGTTCATTGTGTAATGTTGGTTTCTGAAGGTTTTTACTTAGGGTTGTTTCTATAACCGCTGATTGCCTGCTATCTTTCTTTTGGCGGCGTGTAGGCACATTTGGATAAACCTGAACAGACATGCTTTTATAAACTGAAAAAATAATTTAGTATAGTACCTCTTGTAATCTGCTACTTTCCAATATTCAGCCCGCGCATCATATCTTAAAAACAAATGTACATTAAGACGTTTATCGGCTTCTTCTTCTTTATCAATTTGTTGTTTATTACGTCTCTCAAGTTCTCCCGCTTCCATGTAACTGATTATCCTCGTTGACCTTAGGTCATTCCATAACCGTAATTTTGTTGTTAATTAATCATCAAGTCTTACACTGTGAAGGTGTAGATCTTTTGCGCAAGGTCAACTGTAGGATTTCTTACACCTCCCCCTCAAACAGTTTTCTTATTTCATCAAACTGCTGTAAGGTTTAAGCCCGCTGAGCATAGATTTGGTTAGGGCTTGCCCTCAATCGAACATTGTACTTCGTGATTTTTGTTAAAAAACTTTTCACTTTCCTCTTTTGAATGGTTTTCATCCTTCACACAGCAATAAAATACCTTTAAGCGGAGCTCTTGCTGGAGACGCCTTAAAACTAAAATTCCATTAGTTTTCTGCCCTGCTTCTAGGATATTTGTATGATGGACGCACGTTTTCGTAATATATTGCTAATTGGACTTAATTGTTCCCATCAGCTTTGCTAAATCAGGGTTGCTAACAACGTCATCAACTTCTATCGGATGTCAGGAAATGCCTGTACTTTGCTTCGGTGTCTGTTGATTTTTGATAACCCGTTTGTTTCATTTAAAAAAGTTAGTTCATTATGACAATCTGTCCTTTTAATGTTTTTGAAGTATGGGGCATGCGCTTTTAACCAACTCAAAATCTTGGGAATGGAAAAAAAATGCGTTACCATACGCATAAAACTTACAGCTAAGCCTTTTGCTGCTTTTATTCACCTGAGGCGACGTTCGGCGCTATTTCTAAGGTTTTAGGGCATCTTCATTGCCGATTCTTGAAACGCCAAGTTCTTCCCTTTCATTCGCGGTTAGCCATTAGATCAGAATAGGGTTTTAAAAATATGTCTGCATGTTTAAAGAAAATACTTCTTGCCCCTCAAGTTTACAGAAATTTTCTTAACGATGCCCGTCCCAAATTATGACAACTGTTTTGGTTTGGTCTGTTGTTGAAGCGGAGTTCTATTATAAAGTACGCCGTGCAGGAGCTGGCACGATTCAAATCATCCGCTCCTAGTCTGGAAATCTACAGTAAGAATTTGATCTGCATCAATGGTAGATGGATTCATTTGGAACAGTAATATTCGTTTATTTCCCTGCCACGAAGGGGGTTCTTTCAGCTTTCCTATACGGGTCAAGAATCGAGCCAATATGCTTGTGACATTTTTTTATAAAACAAAATTAAAAGTTCATTATTTAAACACATGGCGGGAATTGAAGGCGAAGAGATTAGGTGTTTTTGAGCCTGGGAGACGGAATGAGTGAAATGCATCCTTTGCACGGCCAGGTTCCCGCGCTCTCAATGCGGCGTTGATGATTAATAGAAAGTACCGGTCGGCAGCATTTTACAAAAGTTTAGGTCAAGAACCTCCCGATTTTATAGACCCAAATGATTTTGAATTAGAAGATGGTCATTTGTTTGTAAAGGGCGATCAAGGAGGAATTGTTCGGCTTACAACCTAAACCAGACCCATCAAGTTTTTAGCCAGAGTTACAAACAAATTTATTATACAAAGACTCAGTGTGAAAGATCAAAAATCGCTTGCAATTGCTAGACCAAAATTAGATAGGGAGCAAGTTTCTAAACTTCAAAACACATACAAGAACTCCCAAACAGTAACCAAATACAACACATGGAACTTAAAAGAATTAAATATCAATGGCAGGATGAAATAAATAAATGCAATCGACGCTCCACCGAAAAAAGCAGAAACAGCTTTAAAGACTATACACGACTCCCGCTACCCATGCGGAAAATAGCTGGCCCGTGATCGATGATTTATGAACCAGTAGAGGCGAATTAACAAACAATTTAGCAAAACTAGGTGATCTAGAAGAGCAGATAAAAGAAGAAAAGAAAAACTCGTTGAGGCTGATGACGCCAACTTAGGGCCTGATATTAATGAAAGAATAAGACAAAGACTAAAAGATCTTGAACAAGAAAGATCAGCAAGACTAGAAGTGCTAACTACTAACCGGACCAATTACGAACTCAAGTAATAGAATAAGAGAAACTATCGAAAAAATTTTTATATGAAGACACGACACTAGCAGAACGATACGACACTGTTTAGAGAGCAAGGAGTCACATTAGCAAGCGTTATAACTGCCTTAGGATTTGCAATAAGTACATTGGTGTTGGCTATTACAGGCGGCGGTGGCCAAAGTTCAGTACCTCCCCGCCATCGCCTCCGCCTGATAAATCATGGGTAAAAAAAACAGCTTGATCATCTTGCGAATTTATTAAAAAAATTAGCTGTAAAGCCTGATGCCTTTACCAGGAATATTGGGGGTATTGTCAGCTGGCTTTTGTCTACTGCAAGCAAAGTAGTTGGCTTTATGGCCGAGCATTATGGACATTAGTTCTTGTAATAGTTGGGTTACTATTTAGTAAGATAAAGACCAAAGTAATCCTATGCCAGTTAATCCAAGAACAAGCGCTGTCTTTTCATATTCATGGTCATCGCGAACAGAGTCGCGAGCTTTGCTGAGTCATTCAATGACTTTGGGGGTTTGGACTTCGGAATTAGATGACTTAATCTTGGGTGTTCTTTTATTGTTTGTAATATTACTGGCTCAGAATTTATGTCGTTTTTCCAACCTTCTGTTCATTGCCTGCTATAAGAATTTCATTATTATAGTTTATTATTTATACCTACCTGGAGTCTGAGGTCAGAAGGCAGCATGTATAAACCAGTGCCAACAGCAAAGTCTACTTTCGATCTTGCGTATTGTAAACATTTTGGTATCTTTTAATACTTGAAGGTAAATCAACTGTAGAATTAATGGCGTCTCTAAATTTGCTAAGTATTGTTTTTGTGCGTCAAAGCCAGTAGAAGGATCAGTTATGCTTGATCTTGCCTGTGCTTGTGAAACCTAGCAAACACCAAACGTAAGTGCGAATAGAGTCGTTTATTCGTCTTTCCGCCCAAATTGGCCCTTAGAAGTGTTAAGATA
>JAFLJL010004871.1:0-2500 GCA_018398815.1 Conus ventricosus
CCTCCCCTTCTCTCTCTCAAATTTTCCACGCCCGTGCATTCATCCTGCAGTTCGGGGGTGGTGGTATTTTTTTCCTTGACTGGGCCGTCTAGGGCCTCTCCCCCCCTTTTTTTACCTTCGAAAATCTTCATTTTTTTTATTTTGAAAGCTCACTCGTGACGTCGGGCATGTTGCCGCCATCGCTGAGGGGTTACCTCACCGAGCGAAAAATTTCTCGGGGGCCTGTCCGGCCCTTGGGTTCTTCACCATCGTCGAAGTACATCGGTATCTTAAATTCCACAGTCCCTGTGGGAGGGGACATCACTTCTTTTTTTCCCCACCGTGCCTCTGTCCTCCCGACGGACGGGGCAAAGAGTCGTTTACCCGCCTTTTTGGGGGTCCCCACGGGAGCGGGTAACACATTTCGGGTTTTTTTTTTTGGGGTTTTTTGTTTTACCGCTTTTCTTCCTTTTCGCAATTTTCTTTTTCCAAAATTGTAAAAACATTTTGTTTGAACCTTTTCCGGGTTAATTAAATTTTTAACCGGGCCATTCTAAATTAAATCCAAAATTTTTTTCCCTTTTTTATGCACTTGATGCGAATCGGGGAGGAAAAAACCTGGTGTTTTCAGGGTTGTACGTTTGGTCTCGCTCGTCCGCCCCTTCACTTTCCCGACCTTATCCTTCGCCACCGTCGTTTTGTGTGAAAGGAGAACGATTTTTATGTTGCAGCGGGCTACCATGTTTTGTCTTTCGAGGTTTTTAAATTTTTTTTTGAAATGGCAAAAATGTGAAAAATTATGCCATTGAATTATATTTCAAATGGGGCATTTAAAAAGCATGGTCGCTGTGTTGGTTTATTTCCTAAAAAAGGGAAAGTAAAGGGGAAGTGAAAAGTGAAGATAATTCATTTGGTTTTATGCCTGTTGTTTTAAAAAGAGTCTTTTCCTCTTCGGTGAAAGACTTTAACGAACACCCCCGTTTTGTTGGTTTACGGGTTTTATGCCAGTCTGTGTTACTGTGTTTATTTATAACCTCCCCTCGCCCACATGCAGTCTGTTAGGATTTAACAGCATGGGGCAATTGTACGAGCGGGGTTTCCATGCCCTTTCCCTTTTTCCTCCCTTCCTTCTTCCTTCCCTCCCTTTCTTTTCTCCTCCCCCTACTTTTCCCCCCCCCCCGGGGGGGCACCCGAGTCAAGGGGTTGGGGCCCCGTGCTGGTTTTACCACCTCTTTTGGGCCGGAAATTTGGTGCCACGCCTGGTTTTTGGGCCCCCCGGTCGGACCCCGGCGGAAAAAGCCCGCCGGCTTTACTGGCCGCCCGATCCCCCTCCGGACCCCAGAAAAAAACGCCACTTTCCCCCCCCCCCCAGGACCGCTCTTTACTGTCTGCTTGGCGTGTAAAGGGGTGTCGCCTTGAACGACTCTTTTCAAGAACCGCCCCGGGTTCGGAGCACCTAGTGCACAGGGTGCTCCCAGAAAGACTTGAGAGAGGCAGGGTTTTGGAAAACACTCCATGGTGTGGAAAGGGAGGGATGCTGGAAATGTTTATTTATAAATTGATATATGTCATAGTGTTGAAATGCTGCATTATGATTGTGTACGTCGTATGGTGAAAAGTTTATTTATAATTGTGCATGTTGGGGTGTGTTGGAATGCTTGATTGTGATTGTGCAGGGTTGTGTGTTGGAATGCTTATTTATGGCTGTATGTTGGTGTGAATAAATGGGGTGTTTGTATCGTAATCTTTATTGGTGGTCTCTCTGGGGCGTGTGAGGTCATCACCCCCTTCACTCCCACCTAACCGATCCTGTCAGGGCAGACCTCCAGGGGTGGGTCGTGACAATCGACAAAAATCTTTTTCCCCCAAATAGTTTCAAAAAAGCAAAAGTCATTCCTATCTACAAAGCGGGTGACACTCAGACCCTGCAAACTACAGACCAATCTAAATCATTTCCACTCTTTCCAAACCTTTGGAAAAACACATAAACAAACACACTTTAAACACCACCTTAATACATACCACTTGCTTCATCCAAGACAGTCCGTTCCGACACAACCATTCATGCAACACAGCCCTAATCAACCTGGTTGATGACTGGCTAAAAAAGCATTAACAACAACAGATATTGTGGTGTCCTATTCATTGATTTCAAAAAAGCATTTGATGTGATAGACCACAACCTTCTTCTTAGAAAATTAAAATTCTATGGCTTATCCACAAGAACTCTTACGCTTTTTCACTCATATCTCACAAATAGGCAAAAAATGTGTGAACATTAATACAACTTTCTCTTCCTTTCAAAACACTTTCCTATGCGTCCCAAAAGGGCTCTATCTTGGTCCCTTATTTTTCACAATTACATCAATGATCTACCTCTACATATCACATCCACCTTTGAATTTTTTTGCTGATGACACAACAATCCACACAAATCATTCTGAGTTACTGTTCTTGCACAAACTTTACAAGAAAGTGCGAATGATCTCGTGAAATGGACTGAACTAAATCACATGTCGCT
>JAFLJL010004871.1:5000-10000 GCA_018398815.1 Conus ventricosus
GTCGGTGTAGAACCGCTGTCCTCCGCCTGGGGATGGCCACGAGAACGGACATGATCTTCGGTCTCAGACCGACGGCCTGCTCCACTTGGACCGAAAGCATTTGGACCGGCCCATCCCTCTGAGGCACATGCCGATGTGACCAGAGCAGGGGACCGGCCATCCTCTCTGAGGGCGACATGCCAAATGTGACCAAGCAGTGGCCCGGGCATCCCTCTGGGCGACATGCCGATTGACCAAGCATGGACCTCATCCCTCTGAGGGCGACATGCCGATGTGACCAGAGCAGTGGAAAGGCCAACCCTCTGAGGGCGACATGCCGTTGTGACCCACGTTCATTGTGACCACGTGTCCGTTGTGACCACGTGTTCGTTGTGACCACCGTGTCGTTTGTGACCAAATGTAATTTTTTATCCTTTTGATTTGGTCACAGCGACACTTGGTCCCCAACGACACTTGGTCACAACGACACTTGGTTTTCATCGACACTGGTCACAACGACACTTGGTCCACAACGACACTGGTTGCAACAATGTGGTTTGGGCACAATGACTTTAGGTTTACTACGTCACCTGGTCACAACGACACTTGGTCACAACGACACTTGGTCACAACGATACTGGTCACAACGACACTTGGTCACAACGACACGTGGTCACAACACACGTGTTTACAACCACAGGACCCCCTGTGACGAAAGGAAATCCTTATCAGGAATCTCCTGTCCCTGATGGTCGTAGGAAAACGGAACGGCGCCGACGGTGACACTGTCGTGATGTAGTTTTTGTGTTGGAGTGCTGTCATGCTTTAAAATTCCATGTCGTTGATTAGTTTTGTGTTGGGGTGTTGTCATGATTTACATTCCAGGCGTTGATGTAGTTTTGTTGGAGTGTTGTCATGATTAACATTCCATGTCATTGATGTAGTTTTTGTGTTTGGAGTCTGTCAAGATTCACATTCCATGTCATTGATGTAGTTTTTTTGTTGGGGTGCTGTCATGATTTACATTCCATGTTTTTGATGTATTTTGTGTTGGGGTGCGTCATGATTTACATTCCATGTCATTGATGTAGTTTTGTGTTGGATGCTGTCATGATTACATTCCATGTCATGATGTAGTTTTGTGTTGGAGTGTTGTCATGATTACATTCCATGTCATGATGAAGTTTTTTTGTTGGGGTGCTGTCCATGATTCACATTCCATGTCATTGAAAGTAGTTTTGTGTTGGAGTGCTGTCATGATTTACATTCCATGTCATTGATGTAGTTTTGTGTTGGAGTGCTGTCATGATTTACATTCCATGCAAGATGTAGTTCTGTGTTGGAGTGTTGTCATAATTCACATTCCATGTCATTGATGTAGTTTTGTGTTGGAGTGTTGTCATGATTCACATTCCATGTCATGATGTAGTTTTGTGTTGAGTGTTGTCCCTGATTTACATTCCATGTCATATGTAGTTTTTTTGTTGGATGTTGTCATGATTTACATTCCATGTCATGATGCAGTTTGTGCTTGAGTGCTGTCATGATTCACATTCCATGTCATGAGTAGTTGTTGTTTTTGGAGTGTTGTCATGATTCACATTCCCCTGTCATGATGCAGTTTTGTGTTTGGGGTGCTGTCAGATTTACATTCCATGTCATGATGCAGTTTTGTGTTTGGGGTGCTGTCTAATTTACATTTCCATGTCATCATGTAGTTTTTGTGTTGGAGGCGTCATAATTCACATTCCATGTCATGATGCAATTTTGTGTTGGAGTGTTGAATGAATTTTTTTCATTCCATGTCATGATATTTTTGTGTTGGAGTGCTGCATGATTCACAAATTCCATGTCATGATGAGTTTTGTGTTGGGGTGTTGTCATGATTTACATTCCAGTCATATGTAGTTTTGTGTTGGAGTGTTGTCATGATTCCATTCCATGTCCATGATGTAGTTTTGTGTTGGAGTGCTATCATGATTCACATTCCATGTCATGATGTAGTTTGTGTTGGAGTGCTGTCATGATTCACATTCCATGTCATGATGTAGTTTTGTGCTTGAGGGGCCGTCATAGTTTACCCATTGGTTGCATTGGACACCACTGGTTACATTGACACCATTTTGTTACATTGGACACCATTTGTTACATTGACACCCCTTTGTTACATTGGACACCATTTGTTACATTGACACCACTGGTTACATTGGACACCATTTGTTACATTGGACACCACTGGTTTTCATTGGACACCATTTTTTTTACATTGGACACCATTTGTTACATTGGACAAACCACTGGTTTCATTGGATAAACCATTTGTTACATTGGACACCATTGGTTGCATTGGACACCACTGGTTACATTGGATACCCATTTGTTACATTGGACACCATTGGGTTTCATTTGGGCACCATTGGTTACATTGGACAAACCCTTTGTTACATTGGACCCCCATTTGTTACATTGGACACCACTGGTTACATTGGGCACCATTTGTTACATTGGACCCACCATTTGTTACATTGGACACCATTGGTTTACATTGGACAACCATTGGTTACATTGGACACCATTGTTACATTGGACACCACTGGGTTTCATTGGACACCATTTGTACATTTTTACACCCACTGGTTACATAGGACACCCCTTGTTACATTGGACACCATTTTGTTACATTGACACCATTTGTTACAATTTGGGCCCCATTTGTTACATTGGGCACCACTGGTTACAAGTCCTCAACACTGCAGCCCCTGACTACCATTTGTTACATTGGACACCATTTGTTACATTGGACAGCACTGGTTACAAGTCCCTCAACACTGCAGCCCCTGACTACCCCTTTGTTACATTGGGCACCATTGGTTTTCATTGACAGCACTGGTTACAAGTCCCTCAACACTGCAGCCCCTGACTACCATTTGTTACATTTGGACACCATTTGTTACATTGGACACAACTGGTTAAAAAGTCCCTCAACACTGCAGACCCTGACTACCATTTGTTACATTGGACAGCACTGGTTACAAGTCCCTCAACACTGCAGCCCCTGACTACCTAACCAATCTGCTCAATATCTACACACCCTCACGCCCCCCTCCGCTCTTCCTCTCCTCCTCTCACTTTGCGGATTCCACGCACCAAGCTCAGTACCTTTGGCCCACGTGCCTTCCTGTTTCGGCCCACTCTCCTGGAACAAACCTCCACTCTGTCCGTCAGCTGCCTACTTTCTCTTCTTTTAAAAACTGGTCTTAACCTCGCCTCTTTTCTTCTTCCTAAAGTCCTCTCCACAGCCCTACTACTCCCACTGCAGCCTGTAACCCACTGCAGCCTTACCCCTGCAGCCTGTACCCTCTGCAGCCTGTACCCACTGCAGCCTGTAACCCACTGCAGCCTGTACCCACTGCAGCCTGTACCCACTGCAGCCTATACCCACTGCGCCTGTACCCACTGCAAACCTGTACCCACTCGGTGTGGGACCTGAGATGTAAAGTTTGTACATAACTCTTTAATCATTTTTTCCTCTCTTTTGGCAGTTTCAGTTAGCCATAGACATGCATGTAGGGTGTGTGTTGGTGTGTGTGTGTGTGTGTTGTGTGTGGTGTGTGTGTGTGTGCGCCGCGCGTGCGTGCGTGCGTGCGTGCGTGCGTGTGTGTATGTTGTGCGTCCGTGCGTGCGTGCGTGCGTTTCGCGCGCATGTGTCGTTGTGTTGTGTGTGTGTGGTTTTTGTGTGTGTGTGTGGTGTGGAGTGTGTTGTGTGGGGTGTGTGTGTGGTGTGTGTGTGGTGTGTGTGTGTTGGGGTGTGTTGGTGTGTGTTGTCGCGCGTGCGCGCGCGCGCGTGGGGGCATGCAGTAATATTTGTACATAATGCTTCTTCTTTCTAAATTACTTTTGTTTAGAGCCATATGGCCCCCACGCTCGTGCGCGCGCGAGTGTGTGTGTGTGTGTGTGTGTGTGTGGTGTGTGCGTGCGTGCGTGCGTGCGTGCGTGCGTGCTGCGTGCGCGCGCGCGCCCACGCGCCTGTTGTGTTAATATTTATTTTTTACATGGTTTTTCCTTTCTATTCCTTTGTTTAGGCATAACACATGTGCATTTATTGTGGGGTATATCTGCAGGAGTGTGTGTGTGTGTGTGTTGGTATGTGTGTGTGCGTGCGTGCGTGCGTGCGTGCGTGTGTGTGTGTGTGTGTGTGTGGGGTGTGTGGGGGTGGTGTGTGTGGCGCTCGCGCATGTGTGAGTGTTGTATGTGTTTGTATGTTCCGTGTGTGTGTGTGAGTGTGTGTGTTGTGTGTGTGTGCGTGCGTGCGTGCGTGCGTGCGGCGTGCGTGCGTGCGTGTGAGTGTGCGTGCGTGCGTGCGTGCGTGTGTGTGTGTGTTTTGTGTGTGTGTGTGTGTGTGTGTGTGTGTGGGGTGTTGTGTGTGTGTGCGTGTGCGCGGGCGCGCGCGCCGCGCGCCTGTGTGTGGGTTTAAAAGTTATTTTGTACAGATTCTCCTTTCTATTCCTTTGTTTAAGCCATAACACATGTACTTGTGTGTGCGAGTATGTCTGCAGGAGTGTGCGCGCGTGTGTGTGTGTGTTTTTTTGTGTGTTGTGTGTGTGTTGGTGTGTGTGTGTGTGTGGTGTGTGTGTGTGGTGTGTGTGTGTGGTGTGTGTTTTTCGTGTGTGTATGTTTTGTGTGGGGGTGTGTGTGTTTGGGGTGTGTGTGTGTGTGTGTGTGTGCGTGCGTGGTTTGTGTGTGTGTGTGGTGTGTGTATGTGTGTGTGTGTGTGTGGGGTTGCGTGCGCGCGCGCGCGCGCGCGCCGTGTGTGTTAATAGTTATTTTGTACATGATTCTCCTTTCTATTCCTTTAGTGCGTGCACTTGTGTGTGTGTGTGTGTGTGCACCGTGGTGTGTGTGGTGTGTGTGTGTGTGTGTGGTTGTGTGTGTGTGCATGTTTCAATGCTTGCATATGTGTGTGTGTGGTGTGCGTGCATGCGTGCGTGTGTGCTAGATGTTGCTTGTGTGTATGTGTAAAA
>JAFLJL010004872.1:0-14786 GCA_018398815.1 Conus ventricosus
TAGACTACAGGATGCAAGCTATAACAGCCTCAAGAAGCATGCCGCGCCATGGTGTACCAGCCCGTATTTCATGACTGCAGAGCCCACCGCGAAAAACCACCACCCCCCAGCTGCCGAGCACAACCCCCCACAGACCAACCACCCCGCCCACGGACAGATGAAGACAGTAGCCAGCCCAGACACAGCCAAGCTTTCGCCATAAAACGGCGATCTTATGTGCCCTCAAGAAGAGAATCCAAAGTTGTAGTCTTTCCCCACGTCAACATGACTTTCCTTGGTCAGTGGGTCTTTTTCCTCACCGGCCACTGGACCTTTCTCAGGTCAGCCTAAGTTAAGGCAAAGAAGAAAAAGAACCACCCCGAAGGTTGCTGGGGAGACCCAGTGAAAGCACTGTCTTCCCACCTGCCCTTTATGAGCAGTCCTGTACCACCCCTGAGGGCCTGCGCTGTGTGACGATGTACAGGCAACGCCGCAGGCCACTCATTCGTGATATCAAGGGACATAACTGCTCCTGAAACAGAGGAAAATTAGACACAATACTGACAGCTCATAACAGCCTCAAGCAGCCTCCCCCATGGTGTACCAGCCCGTATTCATGACTGCCGAGACCCACCGGCGAAAAAAAACCCCACCCCCCAGCTGCCGAGCACAAACACACCACAACCCAACCACCCCTGCCCACGGACAGATGACGACAGTGGCCACTCCAGACCAGCCAAGCTTTCGCCATATACGGTCTTATGTGCCCTCAAGAGAGAATCCAAAGTTGTAGTCTCTTTCGCCCACTGGGGGGTCAACAAGACTCCATGAAAGCTATCTTAACCCCCCTATTGAAAACGACCGCATCAAGAAAGGCGTGGTTTAGTCATCCGATGCAGTTTTATATCAGAACCGTTTAACTTTGCTGATTTTGCGCATCCAACTGGGTTGTTGGAAGTGTCGTATGCTGATCATTAAATCACCATGGATCCTTTGGAGAGGTCAGTGTAGCAGATTTCACTTCTATTCTACACCTTCAGACGTATTTTGACTGGAAACGCAAGCGCCATTAACCAAATTGGACAAACCATTTAATCCACCAGCAACCTAATAGACAAGAAGGCTTTTGAAAGATCTGTAACGAATTCAATATTAACATCAAGTACAGGCTTTAGACAAACAGTTGGATCATAATCATGGCCCTAGCGACTTTATTTTCGGGGCACGCTCAGACAGTATAACTATGACTGGCATCACCTCCTTTCAAATCTTTCTTTTTTTTTGGCACAACTGTTGAGCTGGTCCCTCCAGCAAGAGCATAAAACAGCATGGGCAACATTTATCTAGACACTTCTAAGGGCCTAACTATAGGGCGGAATCGAACGAAATAAACGACTCTATTCGAACTTACGTTTGGTGTTTTTGCTAAGGCTCACAAGGCACAGGCGAGATCGAGCAATAACTGATCCTTCTCTACTGGCTTGACGCCCAAAAACAAGTACTTAGGCAAATTAAGGACGGCAATTAATTCTACAGTGATTTTCCTTCAAGTATAGAAAGGGTAATCCAAAATGTTTTACAATACGCCAAGAACGAAAGTAGACTTTGCTGTTTGCAACTGTTTAACATGCTGCTTCTGACCTCAACTCCAGGTAGGACTAATTAATAAACTCTAATAATGACATTCTTATAGGCAGGCAATGAACCAGAAGGTGGGAAAAACGACATTAATTCTGAGCCAGTAATATGCAACATAAACAAACACCCAAGAATTAAGTCATCGCACCCCGAAGTCAAATCCCCCCAAATCATTGAAGACTCACAAAGCTCGCGACTCTGTTCGCGATGACCATGAATATGAAAAGACAAGCCTTGTATCTTGGATTAACTGGCCTAGGATTACTTGGTCTTTATCTTACTAAATAGTAACCACCTATTCCGAACCTAATGTCCTAAGTTGCTCGCCATAAAGCCAACTACTTTGCGTTGCAGTAGACAAAAGCCAGCTAACGATACTGCCTAATATACCAGGTAAAGCGCCACGGCTTTACTGGCTAATTGTTTTTAATAAACATCGCAAAATGATCAAGTTGTTTTTTTACCCATTGATTTATTACCGCGCGTGATGAGGGGCGATGGCGCGGGGCACTGAACTTGCCCTCCACCACCGGCCTGTAATAGCCATCACATGTAGAACTTAGTGCAATTCCTAAGGCCGTTATAACGCTCGCTAAATGTCACTCCCTGCTCTCTAAACAATGTTCTTATTCGTTCTGCTAGCGTGCGTCTTCAATAAAATTTTTTTCGATAGTTTCTCTTATTCTAATTCACTTGTGTTCGTAATTGGTCTCTCGTTAGTAGTTAGCCACTTCTAGTCTTGCTGATCTTTCCGTTGTTCAAGATCTTTTAGTCTTATCGCTATTCTTTACTTTAATCTCCACGCCCTACGATGGCGGTCGTCATTCTCAGCGGAGTGTTTCTTTTCATCTTTTTATAAGCACATCTAGTTCATTCACCCAGTTTTGCTAAATTGTTTGTTAATTCGCCTCGATGCTTCTCAAGCACGATCAAGGCCCGCTAATTTCTCGCAAGGTACGGTGAGTCGTGTATAGTACCTCAATGCTGTTTTCTTCTGAAAAACTGATTGCTTCTATTACTTTGCCTGCTGTTTGACTTAAATCTTGAAAGTTCCATGTTTTGTATTTTGGCTTTGCTGTTGGAGTTCTGTGGTAATGGTTTTGAAGTTTAAACGCTTCCGCCCTTAATTTCCGGTCTAGCAATGCCAAGGGCGATTTTTTGATCTTTCTCACATGTGTCAAATTCTAATTGAACCCACAGCTAAAACATTTGATGGGTCTGGTTTAGTTGTAAGCCGGAACAAGTTGTCCTGATTCGTTGTCACAGATTCAAATGACCATACTCTAATTCAAAATTCCATTTGGGTCTATAAATTCGGGAGGTTCTAGGCCTAAACTTTTGTAAAATGCCCCGACCGTACTTTCTGTTAATTCACTCCGCATTGTGGCCGTTGAGCGATGCTGTGTCAAAGGAGTCCTTTCATCCATGTCGTCTCCAGGATCAAAAACATCATAATCTTCTTCACCTTCAATTCCTGCCATGTTTTTAAATAATTAACTTTTTATTTTGCTTCATAAAAATGTCACAACAAGCATATGGCTCGATTCTTGACCGTATAGAAACTGAAAGAGCCCAAGGCGTGAAGGGAAATAAACGGAATATTACTGTTCCAAATAATCCATCTACTATTGATGCAGATCAAATTCTTACTGTTAGATTTCCAGACCTAGGAGCGGATGATTTGATTGTGCCAGGCTCTGCACGGCTTACTTTTAAAATAGAACTCGCTTCAACAACAGACCCAAACAGAACAGTTGTCCAGAATTTGGGACGGGCAATCGTTAAGAAAATTTCTGTAAAACTTGAGGGGCAAGAAGTATTTTCTTTAAACAATGCAGACATATTTTTAACCTATTCGATCTATGGCTAACCGCGAATGAAAGGGAAGATCTTGCGTTTCAAGGAATTGGCAATGAAGAAGCACTAAAACTTAGAATAGACGCCGAACTCGCCTCAGGTGCTAAAAGCAGCAAAAAGGCTTTAGCTGTAAGTTATGCGTATGGTAATCGCTTTTCTATTCCCTAGATTTTGAGTTGTTAAAAGCGCATGCGCCATACTTTCAAGGAGCATTAAAAGACAGATTGTCATATGAACTAACTTTTAATGAATACAAACGTGTTATCAAATCTACAGACACTGAAGCAAAGTACAGCATTTCTGACATCTCGTTAGAGTTTGACGTTGTTAGCAACCGTGAATTAGCAAAGCTGATTGAGAACCAATATGAGAAAAAATTAGCAATATATTACGAAAACGTGCGTCATCATTCAACATATCCTAAAAGCAGGGCAGACGCTATATGGAATTTTAGTTTTAGTGTCGCAGTAAGATCGCTTAAAGGTATTTTATTGCTGTGTGAAGATGAAGAACCATTCGCAAGAGCAAGTGAAAAGTTTTTTAATCCAAAAATAACGAAAGTACACTGTACAATTGACGGCAGTCCTAACCAAATCTATGCTAGCGGGCTTAGGCCTTATCATCATTTTGACGAAATAAGAAAATTGTTTGGGGGTGGGAGGGGTAGAAGTCCAACAGCAGACCTTGCGTCTAAAGATCTACACCTTCACAGTGTTAGGCTTGATGATTATTTTAACATCAAAATACGGTTTATGGATAACCTAAGGTCAACAGAGGATAATCAGTTGCATAGAAGTGGGAGAGAGGTTAAAGACGTAAACATTCAAATGAGAAAGAAAAAGAAGCTGATAAACCGCTTAATGTACATTTGTTTTTATTAATTGATGCACAGCTGAATATTGGGGATAGCAGATTACAATATGTACTATACTAAATTATTTTTCATTTTATAAAAAGCATGTCTGTTCAGGTTTATCCAAATGTGCCTACAGCACCGGAGATGCCAAGAGAAGAGATAGTAGAAAACCCTAGCATAAAAACCTTCAGATTAACCAACATTACGCAAATGCAACAAAAACTAGAGCAGGACCTTTCAAAATACAGCAAAACCAAACGAAGGTATTCTGCTGCCTTTAATGCTGTTACATATGTTAATACTGGAGCATCGACTATAAGCGCTCTATCGGCTGGAACGAGTGTTGGTCTCTTAGCAACGGGCATAGGCGCACCCGCAGCTTTACCTCTAGGAGGTTTGTCTTTAGCTCTTGGCCTGTGTTCATTAGCTGTAGGTGCTGCTAGCAAAAAAATAAAAACTAAACTCCAAAAGCACACAGCTATGGTTCAACTAATAACAGCTAAACTTAGTTCCTTCAGGCTGATAATAAATAAAGCACTAGCTGACTCAAACATCACGGATGAAGAATTTAATCGTTTACAGGCCGATTTTGATGACTACAAAAGACAAAAGTTTGATCTTCAAAGAAAGGCAAGGACAAGTTTTTCTCAACAGCCAGACCCGAGCAGATAAAAAAGGAATGCTTAAAAAAAGTAAACGAAACATTAAACTCTGTTCTAAACAGCTCACATTAACAACACCAAAAGGTGTTTATACTTTAGTTTATGAGTCCAAGCGTAAAAAGACCGTCGATATTGATTCTGATTAAGTATTTTTTTTTTAATTTAAATAAATATGTTGGCTTAGAAAAGAAAGACAGCATGGCTAAGATATATGAAGGACAAGACGAATTGTTTGAAGGAATGCTCGAGAGAGAGCGTTTGTCAAGAGCACTGAATGATATTGATTTAGAAGTCATTGACCCAACAAACGTACGGGCAAGTGTTGCTCATGCTATTTCTCAAGTTCCCGGTAAACTAACAATAGACCCACCAGTTAAAGTAATGTTAGCTGTTTAAATCGACTATGTAACAATAAATGAAGAAAATCTAGAAGTCTGGGTCTCAACTAAACAGCAGACTATTCTTTCCTCTAATGACTTAACACCGGTTGGGCAGACGAACTGCTTACACAGTTTGACGCTGCCGCTGAAGAAGCCAAAATGAGAGGCTCTGGTGTTGGTCAGAGGGCGAAGTCCTAGAGATTAGATTAAAACAGTCTAAGTATGCGCCGATTGTTGGCAAGGCTTACATTCCGCTACCCCGAGAGTTGGTTTTAAAGAGAGCAGTTTTAAACATAAAAAATTCAGACAACAAATGTTTCATGTGGTGTGTTCTTGCAAGGCTGCATCATGTCCGCGACCACGCAGAGAGAGTGACTAACTATCGGCAATACGCCAAAGATCTTAACTTCAATGGAATATCCTTTCCTGTTAGTGTAGACCAAATTGATCAGTTTGAAGAACAAAACAACCCCAATAACTGTTAATGTATACACATGGGATGAGGAAACAAATTTGGTGCCAATTAAAGTGTCCAAGAACAGTCGAAAATAGGCGAACCAGCCAAAAGTCATGTGACTTACTCCTAATGTTTTTCGCCAGCGGGGCTGCCCCATTACACATTGATACGCACAATGAGCAGATTATTTAGCGCATACTTCAAAACATGAACATAAACAAGAATTCTGCAGAAAATGTTTAACAAGAATTCCATCTGTGCAAGCCGCGAGTGAACATATAAAACATTGTAAAAGTTCTGTAGACTGTAATACAGAACTAACTACGCCCCCACCTGGATCTAAAGTTAGTTTTAAGAACTGGAAAAAACTGCAACATTCTCCATACGTAGTTTACGCAGACTTCGAGTCGCTTATTTGTTCCTTATGAAGGGCCAGCGCCAAAAAAAACTTCGAAAACAGTCTTAATGAGTAATCATCAGATTTGTCATTTGCTTTCATTGTTGTTAGGTCGGATGGCGCTCATTCAAGGCCAGAAAATTTTACAGAGGACCAGATGCGGCTAGAAGATTTTTACAGCGCATGCAGCAAGTGCGTAATGATTGTTCTAATAATCTGAATTTATCTGAAATCATGATGACGCCTGAAGACCAACAACAGTATGCCTCAGCCACTCACTGTTGGATTTGTGGTTTTTGGCCACTCATCAGACGCAGCGAATCCAACAGTAAGAGACCATGATCACATTAGCGGAAAGTTCAGAGGAGCTGCGCACAACAAATGCAATCTTCAACTAAAGTTTGAACCAAAGACATGGAAGCTGCCCATCTTCTTTCATAACTTGCGAGGTTACGACTCTCATCTTATATTGCAAGCAGTAACCAACGCCTTCAGGGTAGCATGCATTGCACAGTCATCAGAAAAGTACATGTGCTTTAATCTAAATAACATGTCTTTTTATGACTCTATGCAGCACATGATGGGTTCATTAGAGGCACTAGCTATGTCCTTAAAGTCCCGCCCAATAACGGAAGAATATTTTGACTCAACTCTGTTAGAAAGGGCGTTTACCCTTACGAATACATGAACAGTTGGGAAAGGTTTGATGAAGCCACACTTCCGCCTAAAGGCGCGTTCTTTTCTAGTCTTAGAGGAAAGGACATTAGTGATTCAGATTACCAGAAATGCTCAAGATGCGTGGAAAAATTTTAAGTGTAAAACAGGGGAGACTACCCAATGACTTATTTTAAGGGCAGATGTATTTTTTGTTGGCGGACGTTTTTGGAAAAAATTAAAGGGGAAACCTGTATGAAGCATTATAGCCTGGATCCCGCGCATTACTTTTCTGCGCCCCGGGATGAGTTGGGACGCTTTTTTAAAAATTTTACTGGAGTCAGATTGATTTATTGTCAATTTAAAATGATTCGGGATGATTAAAAACGGATTGGGGGGGGAATTTAGTATGGCGTGGGAAACTTTACTGAAAAGCAAACAACAAATACTTGGAAACCCTATGATCCAAAGAAAAAGGGTCAAAACTATTCATGTTTTTAAAGATGAAAAAAACAATCTTTTATGGAGGGCCCAAATGGCAATCAATTCCCATTACGCAATTTTTAAAATGTACACAGGTACAAAATAATTTTAAAAAAAGGCTTTTAAAGGGGTTAAAACAGTTTTACCCCTTTGGGATCAGGGTATTTTCTAGAAGTTGACTTAGAATATCCTCAGAACCCCATGCCGCATAATGACTACCATTGCAGCAGAAAGTCTAAAGAGGGGACCCAAGGAACCACCAAAACTTGTGCCCAATTTTCGAGGAAAAAAAAATTATGTCTGTCTTTTCCCGACTTCTACAATTTTATTTAAGACATGGGTTTTAAGTTGCAGCTGTCCATCGCTTTAAATTTCTTTTTTATCAAGAAAAGGTTTATGAAGCCATCATCTGAAGAACACTGACCTCAGAACTAAAAACCAAAAATCTTCAGAAAAAGACTTTTTCAAGGCCCGATGAACCCAAAAAGTGTTTTGGAAAGACCCATGGAGAACCGACAAAACTAAAAATGGCCCAATTTGGGCCCCCAAGGGGGTGGGAAACAATTAAAACTAACTTCAAAACCCAATTATCAGGACTTTAGAAGTTTCATGTTTAGCTTTTTTTGGGGGAATGTGAAAAAAAAGAAATCAAATTAACAAACCTGTAATTTTTTTGGGTTTACTGTTTAAAAATTATCAAAGGGTTTTGATGTTAGGTTTTTTTTATCACTTTAAGCCCCGTACCCCAATCCAGAGTACTTTACCCCAGATAAGACAGTTTTTTTTATAGATATTCCCATGAAGGGCATCTTAAAGAATGGAAATGGAAGTGGCAAAAGGGCTGCGGGGTGGTATGATACATCTATTACCCTAAAGATTCGCCTTTGCATTCAAATTTCTAAACCCAAAAAGGTTTTGGAAAGAGAAGGGTGAAAATTTTTTGGGAAAGGTACCGGGGTTTGTTGGGTTTTTTGGTAAAAAAAATTTCAGTAAATTTGGCCAGGAGAAAAAACATTAAGAAAGCAAAGGGAATACTCGCAGGTTTTGCAGTAAAAATATCACATGCCAAATACAAAGAAGCAAATTTTTTGGCAAAGCTTTCATCATGACAACGTAAAACTCCCATCTAATCTACATGAGATCAAAACAAAAGTTGTAACAAAGAAATCATTAGATAGAACAAACCAAAACGTGTGTTTGTTAACCCGGGAGTTTTATATGCAATCGGGCACTGGAGGCCCCGCATAAACAGGGGTTTTTTATTTTTCATCAACTTTTATTTATAAGATCAATCATAGCTTCATCCAATTCATTAAATCTTTTCTCATGTTTGCTTGACGAGTTCAAATTTTTTTTTTTTAAATTTCAAGATATTCTTTTTCCCAATTTGGGGGGTTTGAGTTGTAGGTGATCTGGATGATTTAGCATGCATTGATAATCCTCGAAAATGTTTCCTTAATAGCATTACACGCCTGAAATGTTTCCCTTTATCATTTTCAAGGTCTCTTCCTTTACCATTCTTGTTTCGTCTTCCTTCTGGCCTTCCTTTTTAAACCAAAATATGTTTACGTAAATTAATTAAAGAGGACTGTGTCTGGGGGATTATCTGCAGTTCTTCCTTCACAAAAGATCTTTGAGGAGCTGGCTGTTTTGTTGTGTCAGTTTCTCGTAAATAATACCACGGGCGGATTCATTTTTACAATTCTTTTTATTTCATATGGATCAACACTCCAAACTGGATCTGTTGCCCTGATGCGAGTGTCCCCTTCTGCTTCCCCCGGTAAATAAAGGTACCTTACTTTTAAACCAAATGGTAATAGTTTCCCGGGAGAAGACTCTCCTTCAACAAATTTATTGTTTTTCTTTTAATTGCTTGTACGGGTTTTTTAGGCCTTTAAATTCTTCATTATTCATTGCGCGCAAAACTGAGGGCAGTCTTCTAAACCATTCTGTGTTGGGGAGAATTGTCATAAGCTCTCTGTGATACTGGTAAGAAAAAAGTCTTTCGGCTAACTGTTTTTAAAGTTTTCAACTAAAGCCTGTGATCTGTGAACTCCCGGGAAAGCTCTTCTAATAGTAACTCTGTGTTTTAACAATAATTGATTCACTTGGCCTTTAAATTTTTTCCATCGTCAACTTGAATCATGCGAGGGAAAGTTGTGGGCCCCGTTGGTATATCAGTTGTATGGCTACGCAACAGCAGAGGCACTCTTTTGTGTTAATGGCTCTGCATCTTTGTATCTTGAAGCTATGTCAATGACTGTAAGTGCGTACTTAAATCTTTTTCGTCTAATCCTATCAGAGGGTAAATATAGAAGGTCCATTGATGGGTGTCGTTCGGTTTGTATTCACAAAGTGTTGGGCTCTGTTTCGTCTAGGGGCAGGTAAATAAATTTGCCAAATCGCTTGTTTAGATACCATTCCTTTGCTGTTTGTTCACTGACTCCTGCGCTTGGCTTAGCTTTTTTATTGCGTGATACCCCTTCAATATCCTTTGGGCGAATAAAAGATTTTGTTCATTTTTTATTCAGCCAATATTATGTGCAACCAAATACACGACGGTCCCTAACAAAGGCAAAAACGCGATTTCTTGCATCTTTTTTTTTTTCTGAGGTTGATAAAAAATCAAATGAATTTTGGTGGGGGCAATGTCTGGACCGGTTTGCCTGTTTTTCTAGATAATATTGTTTTATTGCTTGATCAACATCTTTAAATATGTAAGCCGCATGACCTGTTCTTTTAGTGTGTCATTAATAAAATCTAACTGCTCAAGTCTCTGCCCTTTCATAGGCGTCTTGTGTCTGCAGCTAGTTTTCTCCATAGCTTTGTTATGTCTTTTTCTCTCGCCGTCATCCCGCAGTTTACTAAAAGCGAAATTACTTCCGCTAAAAGCAAGCGCATTCACCCCAGCGCCACCCATCATTACGAGCGAAGCCATTTTTTATAAATGTATTTTTTTTTACATATTTATATTCTCTGGAATTATTCCTTGCTTAACTAGAAAATCTTTCGGGGCAAACGAAGCTGCAATGATAGCAATTAGCTTTGCTGAATCCTCAAAGTCTAGTTTGCCAAGATCTGCTGGTTTAATTCTTAACAAGCTTTTACCAAGCATTGAGTATCCTACACTTAGACCTCCAATAACAGCAGAATGGTACACAAGGTTGGCAATAGTTTTTTCGGTGCTCATTTTTTAGAAAATAAAAATAATTATATTAGTAATAAAACATGAACAGCGATGATCTGCTAGAGCTACAGAGCGGCCTACACAGTCTTGGGCTTGCAAAAGAAGAAGTTGATGATCAAGCTATTATGCCCAAAAGGAGAGGCTGTATTCTTTGGCAGCATGTGGAAAAACAAAACAGTTCATCGGAACTGAATTCAGCATAGAACAGATTCAACAGATGTCGCCACAAGACATTATAAAGTATCATAACAGGTATGAAGCGCAGCTGGGGTCTAGAATGGTGAAAAGTGTGGGCAAACGGCTCTTAGTTTGTACACTAAACTAGTCAGTAGATTTGCTCCCATTGATTCTGAACAAGATCTTACGTATGATTTAACGCAAGATCCAGTTTTAACAAAGACATTAGAGTCTCTAGGCTGTGATTTATATTACAGATTTGGAACATTGTTATCGCCATTAATCATGGGATTAATTACTTTTAATCATATAGATTTTATTTCCCTTCAAATGACCGAGCCAGAAAATCAGCAGAATCAGAAAACACTGAATCAGGTGGAGAAAGTAACCAAGCCAGAAAATCAGCAGAAAACGCTGAATCAGGTGGAGACCATTAAAAATCCTGGGCGTGTTGAAGCAGGAAAAAAATTAGCAGAGTGGAACAGACAAAAAAAAATTAATGTTACAGAATATGGCTCATCATGAAAACATAACACCGCCAACGCCAGAACAAGTTGATTCAATGCCAGCTATAAAAACTCCATGTGATACAAGACCTACAGCACCAAAGTCTTCATGGAATATTGAACTTAAAACTGTTGCCATTTTTGGCGCCATTGCTGCTGTTGGGGGTGGTTATTACGGTTATAAAGTATATAAACAATGGCGACAAGAACCAAAGTCCAAACAATCTCAACCACTAAATGCAAAAGACGAAAACAACAGCACGCCAAAACCGCCAATAACAAAGCATCATTTTGATCCATTTGAAATGTAATATATTTTAAATTTTTTTAAAAAAAATAGATCATGGCGTATTATAAAATGATAAAGTCAATAAATAAAGACATGGAGTCTATAAAAGACATTTCCATAGACCAGAATTGTAATCAATGTGGTTGCTTCGGTTGTAAGAACTTCATTAAGATCTATGCAGAGAACGCTAAGCAAGACATCCTCAACGATGACGCGTTTTTTGAGGCGTGTGTGTACTATATTAGACATCTGCTATTTAAGATAAAAACATAGATTGTATTTTTTTGATAATTATAAGAACTTGAATAAGAACTTAGTTGTACTTAAAGGATGGCTTAGTTATGATCTTGAGGTAACTTAATCAATAACTTAATCAAGAACTTATTAAGAACTTGAAGTAACTTGGGGATGACTTAAGGACAACTTGGGAATGACTTAAGTAAGAACTTGAGGATGACTTAGAAGTGACTTGGGGTAACTCAGTTAAGAACTTGTGGATGACTTGAGTGTGCATGCGTGGGGTGGGGGTGGGGTGGGGGACATGCGTGGCGTGGGGTGGGGTGGGGGGGACATGCATGCGTGGGGTGGGGGTGGGGGGGACATGCGTGCGTGGGGTGGGGGTGGGGGGGACATGCGTGCGTGGGGTGGGGGTGGGGGGGACATGCGTGCGTGGGGTAGGCCAAAACACACAAACACCAACAAACAAACAAGAAGTGGAACTACCAGGTTGTGTCCCGCGCGCAACCTCAATCAACCCAGGTCGTTTGGCCTAGTTTGCCACCGAGCTTTGCAGGTGCTGCTGCGCTTTGTAGGTCAAACGTTCTTGTAAGAACGTTTGACCTAGTTTGCTCTGCTCCTCTTTTCTCAACCAGGCTTGCAACTGACTTTGGCAGAGTTACAGCAGTAATTGCTGTAGCCAAGCTTTTATGGCGGCTTTAATCGCCAGTAGTAGCACATCCGTCATTGTATATTTGGAGCATTTATATGAAGATAGTGCTGGCCACACACTACTCCTCTCCATACTGGTAGATGTACTAAGGTCTGCCTAACCCTATCTAGTTTGTTTGCCAGAACATTCGAAAATCGCCATTCAGTTGCATAAGGGCACACTTGAAGGCAGATGAACTGGTTAGAATTAGAAAAGTAGAAAAGTATACACATCTTAATACACAGATCAGCTTGCCACATGAACACTGAATCTGTAGTTAACAATCAATCAAGTCTGATACAAACTGAGAACATTTTTACTTGGGAGGAACAGCAAAAATGTTTCAAATATAAGTTTTTTAGCATACGAATCGGCCGTGTTTACCTCCGCCTTAAGAAATGAACGCCATGTTTTTTAAACATGGCTTTAGCTGTCTCAAGCCAGCCCCCAACAATCAACGCGTGATGGATTGTTTTGCTTCGGCCAACTTTCAACAATGCAGCGCCATTTATTAGATAAGGAACCATCTCATCAATAGTCAAACACGTATTAAAACTGGCTACATCTTGTTTCATTTCCTTGAACCAACAAACCTTTAAGATAGTCGTTCATTTCCAAAGCAGTTAGTTCACTTTTTCGTTTCCAGAAAAACAATCTCTCCGGTTTCACAACATGCTTCGCCTAATTCTTTCAACAAATACTCTAACATGCTGTTAAAGTAAAACTTATGGTCTCGAATATCACAAACCTGTTCTTCAGTAACGTTTTAGCCATTTTAAAATAACACAATTAAAACACAGTGGCCACACCGGAGCGCAGTCCAAACACAGCGCCCAAACAACAATGGCAAACCCGTGACAGCCTCAATGCGGTGTGTCGACGTGGCATAATCGAGAAATATTCCAAACGCAGTTTGTAAGCGGGCCGTGCACTGTGTGAACGAAGGTCACTTGTCTGCGCCAGCCGTGCCATAGCATAAATTAAGTGATCAGGTTTCAGCCCCGCGTCTGCCTGTCTGTGTACAAAGTTTGTAGGGTAGAAATTAGTCAGAAGAAGTGTGCGAATTTTATGTCATTTAATTGAGAGAGGAAAAGAAAGAGAGAGAGAGTGAGTGAGTGTGTGTGTGTGTGAAAAGAAAGAGAGAGAGTGAGTGAGTGTGTGTGTGTGTGTGTGTGGTGTGTGTTTGTGTGCCCGCCTCTCTGTCTGTCTGTCTGTCTCTCTCTGTCTCTCTCTTCTCTGTCTGTCTGTCTGTCTGTCTGTTCTGAGGGCAACTTAACCTTAACGGGCTTTGTCAGGGTTGCTGGCCGTGCTAAATTAACATACTGCGAAGTAATCGGATAGCCTAGTGCACCCACCGTGTATATGAGCGCGTTCAGCCACAACTGCTTTTCCCTACGTTACTCTATGGGGCGTGTTCAGTCCCGGCTACTTTCCTCTACGCTACTCTCTGAAAACTTTAGTAAATTAGTATTAAAACGGATAACCCTGCACAGTAGTTTGTTTGTAGATAATCGTTATTTTTTGGTTACTTGTCAGAGAACAGGAATAGGCGGCTTTTAGGCCACTTTCGCCCAAAAACTGGTGGAGGAGCAAGTGGCCCAGAGTCGGCCTTTTCCTGTTCTCTATCCTTCTTTATTTCTTCCATTTCATTTATTGTGAATATTTTTAGCAAAGAGTGCCTTCATCTTGTCATCTGTCAGTTTCATTGATGCTGAGAACTATGACTAGAAACAGAATCACGGGACTACATCAGTGCATGCATGTGATTCACAAAATATCATTACTAATCAATACATGCATTTGTTTTTCTATGATTGATTGATAGTCTAACTCTAAAACCAGATTTTGCTGAAGTTGAAGGTAAGTACATGACAAAATCAGTCCAGTGTAACCAGATTTGACTAGAGTACAACTAGACCTATCAACAGCAAGGAGAACATTGGTGGAGGACAATGTTAGTACAGCACATTAACAGAAGAAAAGGGTGAAAGGAGTAAATGCCAAGTTTCAAGTGTGTGCATGCTTGTCAAGTTTGTGCATGCTTGAGAGAGAGAGAGAGAGAGAGAGAGAGAGAGAGAGAGAGAGAGAGAGAGATTGATTGATTGATTGATCTTTAATGTACACAAGGATGGAGATTTTAGGCCAAAGCCTAGTCTTACAATCTGTCCTTGTCATGCATACATTATTTCAGCACATATCATTCACACGACAATTCAACATAGAACATGGTAATCTAAATTTTACATGATTCATAAAGCACTAAGGAGGGGGTAAACAGAAGGAAACTTACAACAAAAAACAAACAAACTACAGAAGAGAGGTCAGAGGAGAGAGGG
>JAFLJL010004873.1:7500-13624 GCA_018398815.1 Conus ventricosus
TGGGTTGCCGCGTGTGAAAGCACGTCCGTTCCCCTTGGCCCACGCACACAGACAAAAGCACACAGACATAAGAATACAAAAACATGCATAGGGAGATATTCTGACAAACAACACATTCACACATACAGTTTATCAGACACATGCACATGTACAAACTCACTTTCACCTCTCCTCTCTCTCTCTCTCTCCTTCCCTCTCCTCTCTCCTCTCCTCTCTCTCTCTTAAAAATATATCATCAAAGCATCGCTCACTGTACAAAAAGGCGGCGTGACCTTGAGCCTGATAATTTGAATGCATGGGGGCTGCAGGTCAAAGCCTCCAACTCAGCCCCTCTTCTAGTTGGATATGTGTACAGGAATCCCGCTGCCACTTCCTTGGTATGACAACTTTGACACATGATGGATGATGTTATAAGAGCTATCCAAATGTCATTCTTCTCGGGATTTAACATTGATCTGTTAAAACGGCAGCCTGCCTGGGATGCGAACCACCACACTCTTTGGCTTGCATCAGCTTATTCATAATCCAACTAAATCGCAAAGACATCTTCTACATTGCTGGATCATATCACACAACAACAAAGCCATGGTATCTAACATAACATGGGCAAAAAAAAGCATAAGCGACCACTGTCTCATTTTGGTGCACTTGGTCTTGTAAACCCCCAAAAAGCAACAGAATAAAGGGCCACACAACCATTCAATATCGCTGCTTCAAAAATTTTCAGTAAGGATGAAATTTTTCCTCGACTTAAGCTTAGCTCCTTCTACAGTGTACTCAATTACACAGATCCAAATGAAGCGTATAATACCTGGAATAATATCTTTCTCTCAATCGTGATAAACAGCCCCACTTAGAAAAAAAAGGGGTAAAACACAGAGTACTTCCCAGCTGGCTGACAAAGACATTATTAAAAGAAATGGCACTAAGGGATGCACTTAAAACCGCAAAAAATAGATGAATATAAAAAGCAGAGAAACAGGTATCAGATCCAGTTAGAAAATCAAAATCTGAGCATTTTAGAAACTGATAAACGCAAACGGGGATACAGCATCATTATTGGCGTGCTGTTAATGAAATACCTGCCCAAGTCGAGAAAGAAAATCGAAAATACTGCGACTATGTTGGTCTGCTAACACTTTCAACAATCATTTCCTTCAGAAACCTGAATCAGTACAAACGGCTGCCAGTGTCACATTTTTAATCGATATGAAACTCCAGCTTTTTCTTCAATCGTTGTAAAAAACGATTAAATACTAGAGATTCATTTATCACCCCTGCTGGCTATTAATGAATTTGGGTTTCCCCTTAATTCAAACTTAAAAATAAAAAAGCAATGGGTCCAGATAACTTAAAGCTTCAAAACCTCAACTTGCTCTACCTTACATTGTTGGATACCCTTACGTATGTTTATAATTGTGTATTGATCAGAATGTCTTCCCATGTGGTCAAACGCAGCAAAAGTGATTCCCAAACCCAAATCAAGAAATCTCCTAAATTTAAAAAAATTTTAGACCAATATCTCAATTTAATCCGTTGTAATCGAAACCTCTAGAGATGCAATGTTCCACAAACACCTAAACAAACATATGGAACATCACAAACTGTTCCACCCAAACAGTCAGGCTTCGTCGAAATCACTCAAGCCACAGGGCCCTTTAACCACGCCTCTGTGATACATGGCTATCAGCCATCAACGAAAGGAAACTCACTGGGAAATGTTTTCCTCGAAATTTTTAAAAAAGCGTTTGATCTGGAAAACCACAACATATTTTTAAAAAAAATGACTGCATATGTTCAAAAACCCGGGATTTGTCACCTTCTTTCAGTCATATTTTGAAAAGCAGGACCCAGCGTGTTTACTTAAAACGGTTCTTAACCTCTGAAGGAATAGTGAGCTGTGGCGTTCCACAAGGCTCTGTCCTTGGACCTCTTCTCTTCTGTATTTTTATAAATGACCTACCGATGCACATATCTCACAATGATGTCAGCTGTGATCTGTTCGCTGACGATAGTTTTTCTTCACTGTAAATGATACAAACATCATGTCTGTACAAATAAACGTTAACAAAAAAAGTATCACTGATGTCTTAGAATGGGGCAACCAAAACCGAATGGCCTTAATCCCCCACAAAACAAAAGTATGGTCCTAGCTCGAGACAGAAATATGAACGACAGCAAACTTATGTTGAGCCTAAAAATGATGAAACCTTGATCGAGCGGTTACCGAATACCGGTCTTAGGCGTGATCATTTAGAGAACTTTAAATGCAATCACATAATAAATCAATGTTTGCAAACAGTTTGGGCTCGCAATTTGTTTTAAATCAAAAAACTCAGTTATTTTGTTGAACCATATCCGGAAATTATTTTTTGAGGCCCATTGCCTTTCCCTCAAAATCAACTATGCGTCCCACTGTCTGGAAATGGTGCCGTGAAAATCACATAAAAAAATCAACTCTATGCATAGACGGGGGGGAATTAATCTTATTCTTTCCCCACAAGTCTCTATCAACCACGGGCAAATTCGCAAAACTAATGATGTTACCACTGCAGAGCCAAACTGACCTATAATAAGGCAGTACTAATGTTTAAAGTCCAATGCAAAACATGGCGCCAACATATCTTGCTAAGTTTATCCAAATGGCAACAACGCGATAATGATTTAAATAATTACATTT
This sequence comes from Conus ventricosus, assembly GCA_018398815.1. Lineage (NCBI taxonomy): Eukaryota > Metazoa > Mollusca > Gastropoda > Neogastropoda > Conidae > Conus > Conus ventricosus. Next base: position 10,181 of record JAFLJL010004873.1, read on the forward strand.
AAACACGTTTTCCGCATTGATTTGTTCAAATCTAGTTTTTGCATATTTGGTCCATCTGTGTGGAACTCTCTTCCTCCGACTGCCAAAACATTCAATCACTGCCCTCCTTCAAACAGCATACTTTAAAACATTTACTTAACAATAAAACTAACCTTTGATCATAGTCTCAACGCCCTACGTTTATTCTTTGCCTCTATATTAGCTAATGAAAATTTTGTGTTTTGTGTGTGTGTGTGTGTGTGTGTGTGTGTGTGTGTGTGTGTGTGTGTGTGTGTGTGTGGTATGGGTGTGGATGTGGGTATGCGAAGCGTGCGTGTATGTGTGGGCGTGTGCAGCAATGTGAGCGCGCGCGCGTACGTGTCCCGATTGTTTTGGTGTAATTTTGTAATGGATTTTTTTTTAGATAAGTATTATTCTTATTACTATTGTTATTGTTAATATTATAAAAGTTGCTATATTCTTCATTTTTCTGTCATTATTAATATGTGCAGTCTGTTAGTTAATGTTGTAGAATAGCAAGGACAGATTGGAAGAATAGGCACTGCCTAAAAACCTATCCTTGAGTAATAAAGTTTTTGAGTCTTGAGTCTTGAGTCTCTCTCCTCTCTCTTTTCTCTTCTTCTCTCTCTCTCTCTCTCTCTCTCTCTCTCACACACACACACACACACACACACACAAAAACACACACCCCACAACACACACACACACGCACGCACGCGCGCGCGCGCGCGCGCACGCACGCACGCACGCACGCACGCACGCACGCGCGCACACAAAACACGCGCTTCGCGCGCGCCCCCCCCCCCCCCCCCCCCCCCCCCCCCCCCCCCACACACACAAAACACCACGAACGCGCGTGCGCGCTAGCGCCCCACTCACGCTCACGCACAAAACACATCAAACACGAAGAACCGAGCCCTACACACACACACACACACACACACACACACATACACACACACACACACACACACACACACACACACACACACACACACACACACACACACACACACCCCACACACTAGCACGCTCGTAAACCCTGGAAGCGCGGGCACACACACACACACACACACACCCACACCACACACACACACACACACACACACACACAACACACACACACACACCCACACACGGCCACATACACACACCACACAACAAACGTACATGCACAAAACTTCATAACACGCCCAGCGCCGCATACCACACCACACAACACACACACACACACACACACACAAAAACACAAACACACACACACATACACTACCAGTACACAGCGCGCACGCACACACCACACAAACACACACAAAAAAACCCAACACACACACAACACAACACCAACACAAAACACACCACACCACTTTCACACACAACACACGCACCACGCACGCGCATGCCCGCTCCACACAAACACAACACACACACACACACAACACACACACACACACACAGGAAGAGAGAGAGGAGAAAAAGACACGTTTTTCACGATCACGCATTCCGATTGTTTAGAAGGCCGCATGAAATCGTGTAAAATAAACCCGAAAATAATCTGTAGCATTTTTAGATGGTTTGCCGCCTCTTATCGTCGCTGTTTTGCTGTTTCTTTTCCCTTTTTAGGGTGGGGAGCTGTGTGCTGTGTGTGTGTGTTGTGTGTCAAACTTGGCGCGTCTTGATGCGTGCACGTGGGGTGGGGGTTGTGTGTGTGTGTGTGTGTGGTGTGTGTGTGTGGGTGTGTTGTTTTGTCCGCCCCTCACTTTTTGTCTTTGTCTTGGTGTTTTTTGTCCATAGTGTCGTTTCTGTATGCCTCCCCCATCTCTCCCTCTCTCTCCTCTTCTCCTCTTCTCTCTCTCTCCTCTCCTCTCTCTCTCCTCCTCCTCGGTTTTTTTTTGGGGTGTGTTTTGTGTGTGTGTGTGTTTGTGTTGTGGTGTGTTGTGTGTCGTCTGTCTGTCTGCTGTCTGCTGTCTGTCCTCCTCCTCTCCTCCTCAAAAACCCCTTTTCTCCTCTCTCCCCCTCCTCCTTTTCTTTCCCCCCTCTCTCCGCTTTCCCCCCCACAACCCCTCGGGGCCTTTCCCCTTTTATTCCTTCTCCCCTTCTTTATTTCTCTCTTTCTCTCGTCTCCCCAAACCCTTCCTCCCTACCTTCTCTTTCCCGGCTTCTCCCCCTGTTTTTTTGTTGGGAGTGTGCACACTACGTATTCGACATTTTGTTTCAGACGAGCAAAAAACTAAAGAGGGGGAAATAGCGGAAAACCCAAAAATAAACTAGTTAATAAAAAGGTGTGTGTAAGAGAAAAGAGAAGAAGAGAGAGAGAGAGAGAGAGGAGAAGAGAGAGAAGAGAGGAGAGAGGGGGGGAGGGAGGGGGGGGGAGGGGAGGGAGAATATGGGGGCAGACAGAAGAAAACGAGAAAAGACAACAGAAAGCAAAAGATTCAGACAGAGATTTTCCAACAGGGCTCAAGGACTTTTTTTTTTTAAAAAATTTTAAAAACGCAACGCCCCTTGATACTTCAAAAAGGGGTTTTTTGCTGAAGCTGGTCACAAAAAGCAAGTAGCACACGAAAATCGTGAAAAATATTGAATCGCAAATCGCACTGAAGCTACAGGCGAAACGGGTTTTTTCACAGGTAAATCAAAAGTGCCAGAGGGCCCGGTCAGTTTAAAGTGGTCAAGGAGTGGTACACTGTGAGTGGACCTTTCAGATTACACAGGAAGGAGAAAGAGAGAGAGAAGAGGAAGAGAACCAGAACTCAGAACCAGAACATTTAATGAACTAGGACATATGCCCATGTCATAGAGGTGGGATCACTTCAAAATAAGGGGAAAAGCACTAACTTAAAAAAAGAAAAAGAAAACAAAATATCAATACTTCGTATAATATAAAAATAATAAAATAAAATATATTTTTATATATATATATATATATATAAATATAAATAATATATATATAAAAGTCAATACATCTTTGTTGTTCATTCTTTCCCCTTTTATTTTATATTTCCAAATTTTCGCTCACAAAGAGCTTTTTCAAGCAGGGCTGTCCTTTTTTTACAGCTAGTAATACACACTATATACACACACAATGTATACCAAACCGGACCACACTTTACAATGCACAAAACGTTGACTAAAACATGTAAGTGCATTATTTCCCAAAGCAACCAGCACGCAGTGAAATCTAAGATTACCTAATATTTCAAATTAGAATATTTAGACGGGGGTATGTATGAAATAAAACAGAAAAGAAATTGAATTCCCCATTTTTTTATTACGTTATGTTTTTTCCGGGCCGATTTGAAAAAAAAAAAAAAAAAAAAAAACAACCGATTCGGGGACTCATTGTTCTAAACAAAAAATGAAAAAACTTTTTTAATTTTTCACTTTTTTTTTTAAAAGTTTAATTAGAAACCCTTTTTAAAAAATTAAAAAAAGTTTTAAAAA
>JAFLJL010004874.1:0-10000 GCA_018398815.1 Conus ventricosus
AAAGGGGAGCGCGCAGGCCCTCTCAATCACAAGGATTATGCCCTCCCGGACACTAAGGTCGCACCCACGGCAAACGCGGCGGATCTTAAGGAGACCACAGAGAGAAAAGGAGTGTGGAAAAGAAGACTTGAAGGGAGACGAAGATAGAAAAGGGCCAAATAAGGGAGCAGAAAACAAGAAAAGGAGAAAGCGGTTACTGTTAGTCAGGATCCTCACCTTAGCTACTGACATGGGAAGCCCTACCAGGGGCTCAACTCCTTACACGTACGCTTGGCAAACAGCATCTGCACCTCTCAGGCCTAGAAGCATGGAAAAAAACAGCCTTCAAGTATTGATGCCCCCGCCAGCAAAGCCTAAGGGATCACTGGACCACGCAAACCCTCGACCACGACAAGGTCGCAACCCCCGGAGGGGTGTGTGTGTGTGTGTGTGTGTGTGTTTTTATCCCGAAAACGGAGAGAAAGAGAGAGACAGACAGACAGATAACAAACAGAGACAGACAGACAGACAGATAAACACACAGGGAGAGAGGGTGGAGAGATGAAAATGAATATTCATCCAGTACAGGCTACAATCCTTTCTGAGGCGTGAGGGGTTGGGGATGGTGGATGGATGAGGGTGGCTTGGGTTCACAAATACAGAATACAAATTCAAAGCACAAAATACACAAAAACGTAAAAAATATGTATCATATCAGACTTACACCCTAGTAACTCACTGCTACAAAATCTACGTAACACAATCATAAACATACTGAGCTGTATCTTATGATACATGTTATGTTGAACACAACAGCCGCCTTTTCCAGGCTTTGTTTTTACAAGTGTATACACAAATTTCTCAAATAGTTTGTTTCTTTTATATTCGTTGGCTACATTATACGGAGCTTACATGGATTTGTATCAAATTCATGTAGATACCAGGGTACTTACAGGAAGTATTGTTTTATGAATGACGACGTGCTGGTTTATCAGATACACCAAATCTAAACTTGGTCATGTTATGTTTATACATCTATCAATATCGGAAAATATATTTCACAATTTCTCGATGATTCAAATTTTTCGTACAATGAGAATCTATCACCTTTCTGTATGTGCTCGGTTCAGTTTTGCCATTGGCCATCTACAGGTCTTCCAATGAATGATTGTTTTTAATTTAACGTCTTTTCAACATAATTGGTGATACTACACGAAAAGACTATAAAATGAAAAGGTAAGATACAGGCTCACACACACACACACACACACACACACACACACACACACACACACACACACACACACACACAGAGCGAGACTCAAGACACAAATGTTTTATTCATAAGGCCCATAGCCCCTTAGAATGGGGGTATACACTGTAATTCATGTCGAAAATGACATTGGTATTCTTTACGTTATATACACACTTCGCTTCTTGAATGCTTTATATAAATAAATAGCTAACTGTTTAACAGTGTTTTCATTCGATGACGACATTAACAGGGTTAACTTGAAAAGGCAAGGATTATTGAAATACTTTTGTGGGATGAATTGCTCTCTAAGATCTTTTAATGCTGGACAAACCAATACAAATGAACTTCATCCTCTTTCGTAATTTGACATAATGGACAGATCAGATTTCTGGTAGACGACAGTCTATAACGGAAATAATGAGTAAATAGATCAGAAACACCAAATCTAAACTTAGTCATAATGCGTTTTATATGTTTGTCTATTTTCATTGACATGCAGACAGGTAAACATCGTAAATGGTTATATGTTCTGTATAATTCAAATCTGTCCTGTTCTGTACATGAGAATTCCAGTTTTGCCAACTGCAATCAACCAGTCTTTCTCGGAATACCTTGATAAAAACATCCACATCACCGACACCTTGGTTCATCCATACAAATCCGAAACCATATTCACACAATTTCATTCTCACATTAGTCACCCAGTTCTTTTTCCCTCTGTCATCTAAGTGTAACATCATTCGATATGCTTTGTATGGTAATCTGTAATCCTGCATCTGAATAATTCTAAGCCAGTATCGAAACATTTAACGGCGGAATTAAAAAATATTGGAAATCTAGCTGTTTCACCATATACCAAATCATTTGGTGTTGGCAAATGATACTCCAAGGAATTTTTTCAGAGCAAAAAGATGGATCTTCTCACAATGTACAATAGCAGCAGCATCAAGGCCCCATACTTCAGCTCCATACTGCACCATAGGTTGAACTTGGGCATCAAATAACCTCAAAACAAAGTAAGGGAGTCATTATTTAGCAACAATTTCTTTAGTATGCACAGTATACACAGTTTTGGCTCTACTTGCTAAATCTTGCAAGCAAAGACAAAGCTCAAGCGCGTTGAGAAATATATACCTAAGTATTTATATACATTTACAACAGGCATTATAGAACCATTATATGTCCATCTCTCTCTCGCTGCAAGATATCACCCTTTCAAAAACAATTATATTGCTTTTTGCCATATTACTTTTAATTCTAATGACAGCACAACTCTTTGTAAAGTATTTAACTGGGTTTGTAGCCCAATTACTGTTTCTGATACCAAGGCTACATCGTCAGCCAAAAGAAGAATGAAAATCTCCAAACCACATTCATGAAATTTGCCCGTGCCTTCCACAACGTATAACTTCCTGTGTTAATTCATTAATGAATAAAGAGAACAGAAGAGGGCTACAGACATCGCCCTGTTTCACGCCAGAGGTACAGTTTATATAGTCTGTTAAAGCAGCACCAGATCGCACTCTTGCCTTTACACTATAATACATACTTAAAACACATTATAAAGTTTCCCATGAATACCATTTTTAAGCAGGATAGGCCACAGCAAAGTTTGTTTACTGAATCAAAGCCTTCTCAAAATCAATGAATGCAACATACAATTTACGATTTAAATAAAACTGTTTTTGTACAAATGCCATCAGTGTGAACATGTGGTCAACAGTACAATCATTTTTTCTTAAACCCAGCTTGATATTCTCCGGTAATATTATTTTCTTCCACCCACTCCTGCAATCTCCTGTTTATAATAGCACTGTACAGTTTACTGCAGATATACGCAACGAAATTCCTCTATAATTTTTTGGATTTTTTGCATCTCCTTTTTTATACAATGGGATAACAAAACTCGGACCAAACGGGGTAACCCCTTGCACACGGGGGAAAGAGAAGAAAGAGAAAAAGAGAGAAGAGAGAGAGAGGGGAAAAGAAGAGAAGAGAGATTTCAGGGAGAAAGGGGAAAACAAAAAATAACACCACATACAACACGCCTACCTAAAAAATTACAAATAAATACTTCTTTGCAATAAAAAATTCAAAAAAAACCAAACCGAATAAAATAAAAGGGCCAAAGTTATTCATTTGCTTAACCAATGCTTCAAGTCTTCGACAAAACCATCAAGAACCTTTTACTTTTCCCCCCCTTTTTTAAACCCATAAAAAATCCCGAAACCCCACCCCCAAATTTAAATTTATGAAACCCCCCCCCACGTTTCTTACCTTGCATCCAAAATCGAACAACATTTCCCGCTGTATCGGGGCCGATGCATAAAAGAAAAAAATAAAAAAAAATAATGGGGTTGTACGTCAACGAAATTTGACGTCCTTAAAATGACATATTTAATACTACAAAAATAGAAGAAAAGAAAGGGGCAAAAAACAAAAGGCCGGGTTTTGGGTGCCAGCCTTTTTATTTTTTTTAATCTGTTTTTTCTCCATGTTACTAGGGGAGAGGCTGCCGAGTGGTCAGTATGATCGATGTTAAAGTGTTTTGGGGGATCCTTTGATGACGGTACCAGGGGGTAGTAGCGGAAAGTTTTTGTTAAAAAATTGTTGTAATGCTGTTGCCAGGTGATTTTAAAACCCCTTTAAAGAAAAATTTATTGTCCAATGTACCCCCGCATTTTTGGGGTGGGCTAATTTATTGATTGAACACGGGGTTTTAAATCAGGGAAAGTTAAATTTTTTTTAGATCCGGGGGGCCGCGAACCAAAAGTTTTATTTTTTCTAGGGGGATTTTGGGGAAATTGTTTCCCGGGTTAAAAATTTTTTTCTGTGCTTATAAAACTGGGGTTTTTCCTGGGGATTGCTGGTTTGGGAATCTGGGGTTCTTTGCAGGGGTTAGGGGCTTTGTGAATCTGCGGTTTTTGCTAGGGGTTCTTCCCTTTTGTGATTTGCGGTTCTTTTTTCTGATAGTTCACGTAATATTTTGTGCTTGCTGTGTTGACCCTGTTTCTCTTCACGTTTGTGTTTTGTGAAGGGCTGGTTTCCCCGTGTGGGGCCCTTGGGTTACCGTCTTGTCATTTTAATGCGTAGACTGTGGGGGGGTACTGTGGAACGAGCTTTTGATTGATTGTAGATACTTGGACGGCGCCGGGAATTTGTTTTATTTTAAAGATACGTTTTGATACGTGATTATATGATGAAGGTCTTATTTTTGATGTTTAAATTGACTTTGCATTATCGTTTTTATAAAATGGCTGTTTTTTTTGGGAAACGACATTTTGAGGTTTTCGGAGCATAATTATAAGAAAAGAAATCAAACCGTGGCGCCTGCTACCATGTACTAGGGTGGGGGTGTGTGTGGGAATAATTATTTAACGCTCCAAATTTTTGGGAAGCGAGATGACAACAAAAACGCACCGCACACCATCCGAAAACATTGGTGACCCCGTAGTTAAATTTCTTTGCTATTAAATTTAAAAATGGGCTTAGTGGTAGGATTTGTTTTTGTACACTAAATTCCCCAATTTAAATGGGGTTGTTCACAGACTTTCCTTTTGAAAAATTTGATTGTGTTGTATTGTTTTTTTTTTATGACTTTTTTTTACTTTCTTCCCGTCTCCACATAACGGGGTATCTTTTGTATTTTCTGGATACGGGGGCCAGTTCCTATTTCTTCCTTTCCCTTTTGGGGGCTTTAATTTTATTATTTCATTCTCTTGTTTTTTTCTGTTTCTATCTTTATTTGGATTGTGTTGCTTTCACTTCTTAGGGTTCTTTTCTCTTGAATAGTGATGTGTAGTGGTGCCCGAACCAGTTTTGAAAAAAAAAAAATTATTAGTTTTTTCTTTTGAATGCTTAGTGTGAAAAACAACAACAACAACAAAAAACAATACATTGTTTAATTGTTTTTACCCATGTCATTGTTGATTTTTACTTGTTGCTAAAAAATTTAGATTGATACCGATTGTTTTTTCTTTCTCCCCATACCCCTAAAACCCTTTTTCATTGTTTATCTCATTTTTGTGTTGGTTGGGTTTGATAAACTTATCTTTTTAAGAGGGCCATTAATGCTTTTTTTTAAAAAAAAAAAATTCTTTGGAATTTAATATTTTTTTGGGACAGGGGGTTTTCAAACTTTTTTTTGCTTGTGTAGAATTGTTTAATTTGCCCCTTTGTGGTTTGGGTTTGACGGGACATTATTTCATTTTTTTCATGATGGCAAGAAGGTAAGGAAAAAAGTCCTTTTTGTATCCTCTGTGGACAGGACAAAGTTTTCGCTAAATATTTCAACGGGGTAAGGTATGTTTTGGGAGGGAGAAGTCTTTGGGCCCTATGTTGACAAGTGTATTCCCCGGCTGGAAAAGGGGAAAAAATCATTGAAAGAATTTCAGTTGAAGTACGGGAAAAGAGATAACTAAAAGAAGCAATCAAGAGGAAACTAAAAGAAGCAATACAAGAGGAACAAAAAGAGAGCAATACAGAACAAGAAAAAACTAAAAAAGCAGTACAAGAGCGGAGGAAACAAAAAGAATGCAGAGGAAACAAAGAGAATGCAAGGGGTTAGAAAAATAAACGAATACAGTTAAAATAAACCTCCACAAGTGCGGTCTCGGGACAGGACAGTAAAGGGGGGTTCGGGTTTTCCCAGGTTTAACCCCCCTCCCCCAAACCTTTCCTAATTTGCCCCTTTAAAGAAAGAACTGATGTTAAGACTTTTACTTGTTCTTTTTGAAACCCATGCCGTTCCGGGGAGGTCTGGAGTTTGGGGGAAACATACTGTCTGCACATTGGGTTTTCTGCTTTAACCCTAACCAGTCTCGCGAAATAATGTTTGCTTACATTTTAAAGAGAGCTTGCTAAAAAAATTTTTCAATGTATCCAATTTTTCGTAAGCTTTTGGGGCTAAGCCTAGCTCCGATGAACCTTTCGAGACCTTTGCATTGAACTTGGGCGTTTGTTTACCGTTGGGTCTCTTGTAAAAAATTTGATAAGTCTTTTGAAGACGGGTGGATCTTATTTTGCGTGAGCAGTTTTTGGAGTGGTCTAAAGGAGGGGCCCCTTTTTTTTTGTGAAGAAAATGAAAATTTTTATAAAAATGATCAATCTGCAGAGTATACGAGTGCTCACCAACTAAGTCTTTTAAAAGCTGATGTAAACATTTTTGCTTCTGTTGGGTACAAAACCCCGTCAATTGATAGAAACCCGTACCCCCCGGTCGTTGTAGAACCCTACTAGGGTTCAGTTGAAGGGGAAACAGATACTCAACTTTTCAAAACGTGGCCACTACTCGCTTTTGGTGATCGTGGAAGTAAACTTTGGGGTAGCGTTTTGGGCCCTAAGTTTTGGGGTTACCATGGTGGGGAAAATAATTTTGGGGCGGTAGCCGTTATCGTGGTCGGGGCGCCCGTTATCCCTCGGGCAGAAGAGTTCCCAAAGGTGCTTTGATCATTTCAAGTGTTGTGTGTTTTTTGTTAAAAAGACAGGCATTATGTGGGTGTCCGGGAAGCGGTAAAAACCCCTTTGAGAATTTAAACCCTTTAGCCACCCCAACAGTGCCTTTGTGGTTGGCAATCATTTTTTATCAAGAACTCAGCTGCAGAAAACAGCCAGTCTTGTTGCTTGTTCTTGATATCCTTTTGCTTTCTAGCTGCGGTGAGTTCAGGGGAAAATTTGCATTTGGATCGGTTCGTAATGGAATTTGGGGTTCTGTTCTGCGTGATATGTGCTACTTTTGTGGCTTTCGAAAAGGTTAGTTTCGGAAGTAAAGTTAGGAACCACAGTGAAGTGTGTTTTTTGGTGGTCGGGGAGGGTTTTCCCACTGGTACGTTTCAGTCAGTTGTCCTTATTTTGGGGGGCGATTTGATTGTTGTGTCTTGGTGTCCGTCGCAGATCTCATTGTGGGAATGCCTGGGTTTCTGTGACTGTGGTTTTTTATGATGATCGGGTGCCCTTTCCTTTTTTCCCCCGTTACGGGCTAGAACAAGCTTTTTTGGCAAAAAACCTTTGTTCAGATCCCCAATGATCTGAAACATTTTCCCCTTCTGATCTTGTTTTAGAAACGAAGGGGAGTCTTGAAAGTCTTTCTTTCAGTTACCGTCTTTATGTTCTGCTGTGTCTTTCTGATGTTGTACTACGTGTTTTTTTACAAGGTTTTTCAGTGCCTGGGTTTTGAGATGCTCCTTTGGGTTGTGAGCAGGAACGGTTTCTCTTGAGTATTCCCGGGGTTGGGCTTTCTGTGATCCCTCTCCGGGGTCTGTTTTTACGTTCGTGAAGTGTGTGTAAAGTTGGTGTAGTCCAGGACTGTATGCCTTTCCCCTCCCCACTTAACGTTCCTGGCGTCTTCTTCCGTGAAAATTTCATTCTTACAGTTTGATTGTATTTGCGACAAAAGTACCCGGGGTTGCTATAAAACTTTGAGATTTTCGGACATTTTTACCCCAAACCCGGGTTTTTTTAGGTGTGACATTTTGAGATCCCTTACAACAGAGCCCCGTTTTGAAGAAATGTTATAAATCCCCTGTTTTTCGAAAAAAGGTTTTTGAAGTGGATTGGTATCTGTTTGGGTCTGTATCATTGACCTCGAATAGTCGTAGCTCTCCATTGTGTCGTCAGGAAGAAAGATTTTACGGTTCGTTTTACCCTGGGGGTGCTGAAGCTTTTAGAAAATTCGGGAATCGTCCTCACCTTGTGTTTTACCCAATGGGTAACCTTTTTTCTCGGATAAGGTTTGTTGGGTTTGGGGGCTGGTTTTTTCAGTAGAAAAGATGATGTTTTCACCCTCGATCGCTAGTCAAAGTTGCTAATCGCAAGAAGGGATGCAGCACTATTGGCGGGGAAGTTTTCCATTGTCCCCTACCCCTGGGGGGATGGAGAGCTGACTGAGTGGGTCAGTAACATTTTATGTGCATTATCATCTGGGGGTGGGGTGCCCCTACCCAACCATTGCTCTTCCCGTGGGGGTTGGAAGGTGACCCAGTGGTCATGACATTGTGGGCTCTACCCGTGGGGTATGGAGAGGTGACCCCATGGTCATAGACACGTATAGCATTGCCATCCGGGGGGGGGCGCCCACCCAGCCGCCGTCTCTACTCCCTTGGGATGGAGAGGTTGTCCCGGAGGCGCAACAATACATTAAAAGGGGGTTCAGAGTTCGTTTTGGGCGACAAATTGTGTTTTCTGTTTGTTTAGAGTCCCTGGAAGGCTCCACGAAACTGCTTCCGGGGGGCTTTTGTTTTCCTGGGGGAATGTAATTTGTGGTTTTGATTTTGCGTTTTTACTTCTTTTTTAAAAAAAAAAAATTTGGGATTTGTTTTTTTTCTTGAGGGGGGGAGTATTTGGGGCGTCAAGTAAATTATGGGCGCAACTTAAAAAGATATTTAACCATGACGAAAATAATATATTGGACAAGAGAAGGGAGCAAGAACTAACGGGCCCAGGATTTGGTGTCCACCAAAATTTTTGTTTAAACATCGTTTTTTCCCGTAGTGTTACTATGTGGAGAGGTGACCGATGGTCAGTAGGACGATGTTCACTGTTTTAGTGGATGCCTTTGTTTCGGACCAGCGGGAAAATTGGGAAAAGTTTTTTTTAAAAATTGTTTGAATGCTGTTCGCCGAGAGTGACTTAAAAAACCTGTAAGAAAATTTAATATGTTCCAATTGTACCACCCCCAAATTTTTCGGTGGGTATATTTTTTGAGTGAAACTGTAGTTAATACACGGAGAAGTTAATATTTTTTTTTAGATCAAACGGTGCGTCGAACCCAGTTTTATTGTGTTTTTTGGGTTTGTGAAATTGTGTTTTCCGGGGGGTTTAATATGGGTTTTTGGCTTTATGAATCTGCGTTCTTCCCTTGGAGGGTGTGCTTTTGTGAACTGCGGTTTTTCGCATGGGTTACTGTCTTTGGGGAAACTGCGGTTTTTGCTATGGGGTTTGTGCCTTGTGAATTTGCGTTTTCTTTTGGTTCACTAATTATTGGTTGTGTTTGAGACCCTGTTTCTTCTTACGCTTGGTTTTGTGAACGGCTGGTTTACCCTGTGGGGACCTTGGTTTTCCGCTTTGTCTTATTTAATGCTGTAACTTGGGGGTGGGGGTTTTGGAACTGAAACGTTTATTTTATATGTGAATAGTGGACGGCGCCGGGAGATTGGAATTTATTAAAAACGAGTATGATACGCTATATAGATATTGAAATTTTATTATTTTATGCTTAATTTAGTGCATTGCTGTATTCTATTAATGGCATTTTTGATTTGGAACGATTCATATGATGGTTCAGCCATAAAAAAGAAAAGAAATAAACTCGTGTGCTGTGGGTATCCAGTACGTTTGGTGTGGGTGTGTTAGGGAAAAATTTTCACGCATCCAAACTTTTGAGAGCGAAGCGACAACAAAATCGCCCGCACACCACCCTAAAGGTGTAAAAAAGGTGATTTTGGGTTTTTTTCCAAGATGTTTGGGAAAAAAACAAAACTTTAAAGCACAAAAACTTTGAAACACATTTAAAACCCTGAAATGATGAGGATAAAGACTTCTTGTAAGCTTTTTGATTGCTCGAACAGTAAAGGATCTTATAAAAAGGAAAACGCGAGCACAATTTCTACTCTACTGCACAACTTAGTTAAATCGTATAAGATAATGACAATTGTCATATGCAAAAATGTCAATGAAAAAAAAGTTGTTTCACAACAATACCTCTGTTATGACCGCAAAATTTTGAAGATACAAAAAAAAGGGAAAAGGAAATTAAGTTACCCACCCTCC
>JAFLJL010004874.1:15000-22013 GCA_018398815.1 Conus ventricosus
CCTAGTCATTTGTTCGTTCATTTACTGACTTTGCTGCCACAACAGTGTCATTAGCGTTAATGCAAGCCGTCTTTTCTTTCTGAATCTCCGGTACACACTCGATACACGGGGTCGTTCTGCCGCAGTCTCGATATGCAGCAGGACACCAGGAAACTAAGTTCATTACAGGAAAGCCTGTCGACAGCGGGAAAGATTGCAGACGGGTTCCTCTTCAGAGGGCTACGTAGCAAAGGTTGCAATGTGTCTGCAGTTGTGATGTTTTCACCTGTCGGCGAAACAGCGAGCGGGGGGATGTCGGAAAGGCGCAGCAGATCAACTGGTAGGGGTTCACCCATGGGGACGCTTCCACTGAGAGTCTATCGTGTCGCGTCTGTGGCCATCACCCATTGGCATCCAGCACGAAGCAGTTGTGTCCCTTAATGTCTCAATGGAATGCCCTGTGCGTGCCCGCACCCTGTATCAACATAGCGCAGGCTTCCAAGAGAGGTACAGGATGGCTCCGGCTGGTCAGTTCGGCAGCTGAGAAAAGCACAACTCTTAGAGTCTCACTGGTACTTCGGGTATATCATTTTCTTTTCATCACGGCCCAAGAGGCACCGCCATCCTCCATTCCCCTTTCCCTCGCCTCCACTCCACCACTACTTCCTTCTCCAACATCCTCCATCAGCCTGCACACACTGCAGACTTTCCACAACCCCAAAAGCAAGTGGAGTACAGTCGTGGTATTTACAGACCACGGATGCCACATAAGGGCTGCGAACAAGTTAATGAAATATACAGTCTCATTTCTTCATTGTCAAATAAAGAGGGAGAGACAGACAGACAGGCAGACAGGCAGACAGACAGACAGACAGACAGACAGAGACAGAGAGAGAGAGACGCTGTTATGTTAAAATCGTGACCAGAGCAAAAAATAAAAACTGCAAAAGACTATAGAGCAAACACAGGCAGAATGGGCCACAAAGGAGACAAAGACAAACAGCAGACATCAAAGAAAGAAGAGGGGAACAAATCTCACGGTCAAGGAGAGTGACAGGAAGTGGAAGGTACCAGCACAGAACTTCCAGAAGGCAGGGATTCAATTTGCACAGAATATGTCGCCGGCATCCCGACGGGGTCTCACTCCTCGTTGCAGAGACGGTAACACGGTCAAAACTCTCCATGTAACGGCTTCCTAAACACACCCCCCCCCCCCCTTTTTTTTTCTCCTTTTTATTAAGTGGGTCTTTACAAAGAAGCGTCTGTGGCCCCTTCTATAATGGTCCAGCCAACCACGCATTACCCTCATGAAATAAAAGAAAAGTCCTGTTCTATTCTGAAACACAAAAAGAACGAAAGAAAAAGACAACTATGTATAGAATGTAAGAACAATACCCATCAGGATGGCTAAAATGTCGACAGTCTTGGTTTACCGCCCTTGGTTTATTAAAAAAAAAAAAAAAAAAAAAAAAAAAATATGTATATGATTCAATGCAACAGTTTAAGGAAGGCCATATCAGCAAATCGCACCGCAGAACAACCAGCGTCCTTCCCAGAAGTTAAACTCTCACTACCAGATAACAACAAAAAAAATCCCTAGAATGTTATAAATTGGAACAAGACACAAAAGGGAAAGGGGGGGTGGGAGGTGGGGAGGGGAAAAAGAAAAAGGCGGGGGGGGGGGGGGGGGGGGAGGAACCGCGGGGGGGGGGGGGGGGAGGAACGGGGTGCAATTCGAGCCGCCGAGTTCAATCCCTTGTGTTCATGCCATACGGGGTGCGAGTGCCAAGACGGGCAATCACCGAAGACTCCATAAAGAGCCTGTAGAGTCCTGCCGACTGGTTCTGCCACACTGCTGCTACTTTGGCATGGACAACGCAATGGTGCTGCTGGTTGAAGTGGGAGCCCACAGGGTTGTCATAATCAAGCCGCATGGAACGCAGGTGCTCGCTGAACCGTTCATCAAGGCTGCGGTAGGTCCACCTGTGTATTCTTGGTACACAGGGTGCAGGAGATGATTGAAAGTTATTGACATTGAACTTTCAGAAGACACTATAAAAATAGTCCTCCGCAAAACCACAGAAAAAGCAAGGCTGCGGGAACGAGAGTTGGAAGGGGTGGGAGGGAGAGAGAGAATGGGGTTATAGCGAGCCTTTGTGAGAAGAAAATCTATTATTTGCAAAGACAGAACAAACAAACTCTACGCACGCACGCACGCACGCACACACACACACACACACACACCACACACACACACACACACACACACACACATACACACACACACACATACACCACCGCGCGCGCGCGCGCGCACACAGACAAAAGCCCGCGCGCGCTGCGCGTCTTTATATGGGCAGATAAATCTTTATTTGGCAACTGTTTAATGGAAAGGCAATCTTTATTCGGAAAGTCCTTTCAGCGAGGCTTTACAGCAACACTATCTGTTCCGAGGAGATTCGAATCCCCGATCTTCCGGCCACGATTTCGTCGCGCCGCTAACCACGGCCAAAATGGCGGCCGGTTCCGATCCTATCTCTTGTTCTCACCCATCTCGCCATGAAATTGGAAGCCTGCCGGCTGTGCAACCTTGGGAGTTTTCTGGCAGCAGTTCCTGTTTCCCGGGTCCTTTCCCACAGGGAATCTCATCCCTTTTTATGGCCAATAACGTTCTGCTGTCTGCGTCTTTTTCTTTTAATCTCTTTTTAACCAGCTCCCGCGCAGAGTTGATTGATATTATCTTATTTTTCCATCAGTTTCTTCCGTATGGCTGTTTTTTTTTCTTGTTTCTTTCGTTATGTGATTTCTCTTTGCTCCGTCCATTCGACTCTCTCTCTCTCTCTCTCTCTCTCTCTCTCTCTCTCTCTCTCTCTCTCTCTCACACCACACACACACACACCACACACACACACACACACACACATACACACACACACCACGATATTGGCAATAACAAGACAAGAAAATTAAATGAAAAGCTCGTGCTGGCGAGAAAGAAGATAAAGAGAGGAGGGAGGGATTGAAGCTAAGCCATGAACAAAAAGTGAATGTGTCTTGGGGGAAAAAAAGTGTGTGCATGTGCCGGTACATGTGCATGTGTGCATGTTAAGTTTCATGTATGCGCCTCAGCACATGTATTCATTCACCAAACGCATTATCTGGCTGTTACCTCTTTTCTGTCTTTATTACCATGACAACATCGTAAATCACATTCTGCTGCTCGCCAATAAAGGTTGATGGTGAAGGCGACACACTACTGTTAAGTACGCCAACCAGGTCTAATTAAGAGAACAGCACACCACAGACCAAACGCTATTGTTCGCCAGTTAAAGTTGATTAAGACGAAAACACACCGTTCTGACGTCCGCCAGTCAAGGCTAGGTATGAGACGCAAACGCTTCAAAAACCGCATTCTCCGTTGCCCGGCCGTCTTTCAAGGCTGATGAGGTGATAATTCACAAACCACATTTTGCTGTTCAGGTGATTATACGTCACAGCCCACACTTTACTGTTCACCATCCGAGGCTGGGTAAGATGAATACAAATCACAAATCACACTCTGCAGTTCACCTGTGAAGGGTGATTAAGGTTGACGACACTCTATAGCCCGCTACTTAAGATTGATGAAGGTGAAACCACACTCTGTCGCTCACCAATCAAAGCTGATTAAGGCGGTGACACGCCAAAACCATACCGTGTTGTCCGCCAGTTAAGGCTGATTAAGGGTGACAACACATCTGTCATGCTCACTAATCAAGGGTAATCAAGGTGATCTACCACAGTTACGTCCGAAAATTCCGTCTGACTGAAGTGGCAATCCGCCATTACGATATCTGCCCAAACAAGACTAATTAGGGTGGTGACAAAACGCCGCTAAAGTGGCCACGAATCAAAGCTAATCACAATCACAACTCACCTTTGAGATGCTCATCAGTCAACATTAATGAAAGGTGAATAACAGACAATATCGTGTCAACCCAAAACAATCAGTCTGATTAAGGTGAGAACATTCCACAGTGATATCCGCCAATCAATGCTAATTGACGTGGTAACATCCCGGAGTCAGACCCCTCAGTTGAAGCTGAATAAAGTGAAAAGTCATCATAGTCAAATCCGCCAATCAGAGCCAATTACACTGACAAACACCACTGCGATGACCGCCAATCAAGAATAATTAAAGCGATGATACACCACAGACCGCAAAGCCGCTTTGAACATTCACAAAGCGGGAAAAAGCACAAGGACGAACGGGAGGGAGAGGAAGAACAGGGGAAAGGGTAGGGGGTGTCGGGAAAGGAGAGAAGGACAGAGAAGTGGCTACATAAACATCACTCATCGACCTTTGGAAGAGAAAAAAGGTTCTCTGATCTGCTTCTTCATAAACTCGGCTGTGTGTCGTGAGTGGGTGACTGGGTGAAAGAACAAAAGGAAAGTTTGACTGTGTGAAGGGAGGAGAGAGAGAGAGAGAGGAGAGAGAGAGAGAGAGAGAGAGAGAGAGAGAAAGAGCGAGAGAGAGAGAGAGAGAGAGAGGGAGGGAGGGAGAGAAAGAGTGAGAGGGGAGGGAGAAGAGGGGCGGTGTGGCGTAGCGAAGACTGGGGTGATTGAAGAGAGACAGATGAATAGACAGTGAGAGCGTCAAAGTTCTTTGTGTGCACGTGATCACGAATTTATTTATGGACTGGAGATAAAAAGTTTAATATGAACTGAACTCTCTTCAACAGCTGAGGGGGCATGACGTAGATGGAAAGGTAGTGAATTCCAGAGTATTGCCGCAGAAAATGAGAATGCTCTAGAACCGCGCTGCTTTCGGTTATATAGGGAATTCGAAAAATTCGGTCATCAGAGGAAGAACGGAGGGGACGTGTAGGAAAATATATTTCGAAGCGATCAGAGAGACAGGTAGGCGCTTCACCTGTAATAACCTTATAACATAGACAGGCCGACTTACACTGAATTCTGTGCTCGATTTTGAGCCAGTGTAATTTCTTCAAGAGATCCGAAGTATGGTGCTCTTTTGGCACCTTGAAGATAAGTCGACCACATCATCCCATCCACCCACCACCTTCTCACCTTATTTCTCTACCCCTTCCCATCCCCGTCTTCCCACAGCTTAAGCTGAGCAGGTTAACGACCCGGGGCGGATAAAAGATTCCAACATTGCTTATGAACGGCGCCACGCTGATTGTGGGGGGACAGAAATCTTAACTCCCCTCTCCCCCACCCTCACTCATCCACCGCGTATTCTTAATTACACTGTGTGTGGGACGTTGGGGAGGTGGGGATGAGGACACTTAACGACTCGATCCGGGTGACTGGTTTATTAAAAACCTTTCATGAAAACATCTTTTCCTTCTCCCCAATATGTGGATGGGTCAAGGTCAGTAACTTCGTTTTGTAGATAGGTTCGTTTTTGTAGATAGATTCATTTTGTAGATAGGTTCGTTTTGCAGATAGGTTCGTTTTGTAGATAGGTTCGTTTTGTAGATAGGAGGTAACCTGCTCACAATGAAGGCGTTCATCACTTTCTGCGAGTCTGATTGGCTCTGTGTCCATCTACTGTTCACGATGTGGCTGTCTGAAAGACACACGCGGTGTTATACGCGCAGGGAAAACATAAGCGTAAGCAGTATGCAGATCTCACCTAATAGCAGAAAAAAGCTGGCATGCATGGCACCCGGGTGGGTGCACCAGTCAGTTGAACAATTCCCTCGCTCAGAAGTAATTTCCCGCGTACGCAAACGGGACGCCGACAAATGCGAATAGATGGCAACGAGGAGATAAACTGACCCTGACCACCCAATATCTTTGTTTCTACAAAGCAAGAGTGGTCGGGCAGCGCAAAGTGGAGGGAACATGAATGGTAACTTCGTCTTCGCTAGCTGGATTTCCATTGTGCATACTGAATGCATTCAGATCTTCCTGCTGGTTTGATTGCCTCTGCATCTGCTCCCATTCACGGTTGGTTGTCTACTCACCATACTTCGATAACAAGGCATGCGGGCAAAGCCAATGGGCAGGTAAGAGAGGGTGGCATATGTGCTCACCTAAATGGGCGGTCCTGCGAACTGAACTGTTCCTCACCCGGAGCAGGTCACTTACCTGTGCAAGCGAACGAAATTTCATCCGAAATACACGTGCCGCACAGTGTTTCCTGTGTTTCCCATCCGATTTCCTGCATTTCCCATCTGACATGTCAGAAATTGGTTTCGAAGCTGTTTCGCGCGTGAACTCATTTCACGACGCCCTCTAGCTGACGAAATTTACAGCAATTTTGCATTTCGCATAAATGCAGTGAATGGCAGATGAACACGTGGCGATGCCTGGCTCGGCAATCAGACAGCATACAAGAACTGGACAGGCACGTTTTAACTTTCTACACGATCAACCCTTCATTTCGGATCGATTTTCTCCCTTTGCCTCTACCTGTGGGGCGCTGTATTTTTGTCTGAAAGAAACAGGCACCCCAAACCACGCAGGTGGTTCGCTGTGTTACTTCATCATGCTGAGGACCAGTTGAGCAGTCGGCGGTGCTGTGTGACGGGTCATACGTCGGCATTCAGCGTGGATATTTTGTTACGTAACATACCTTAAAGATAAACCCTTGAGATACTCGTTCGCATAAAGTGTGTTTGGCCTTTCTGAAATATTACTACTCAAAGAATTTAAGGGCCGCATTCATTTTTGATATGGTTTACATAATACAGCGTAGCATAAAACATGTAATGTTTATGGCCAATTTATTCACTCAAAGTGTGACAAGTGCTTCACAGAAAACTGGTTTTGGCAATTGTTCAGTCGAATCTGTGTCAAAGGTGTTACACTGGTCCGCAAAAGAAGCTCAAAAACCACGAGAAAAAGGTCGCAATTTGAGTGCGCCTAGCTGGCGCAGCAGTGTTCGGCTGTCTGAAAACGCATTGCACATGCAAGCAGACCTTTAATGAACACTTTCAACTGATTTGCTGACCAGTGGCTTTTTTATGGGGCCCCTTTTGGGGGTTTCAAAAAATGCCACCCCAAAAATAAAACCCGCCAAA
>JAFLJL010004874.1:23013-38402 GCA_018398815.1 Conus ventricosus
ATTTTAAATTGGTTTTTGAATGAATCCCCTTACATGCCAGGATCAGCTTTGTACAACCCTCAGCTTACTTCTGACACGTCACGCGATCTCTGACCCCGACACCGCTGGATGCCCAGCGTTGACACTTGAAACATCTCAAAGGAGATGGTACAAAAGGTGAAACTTTCACACGAACGTAACCCACTTTGACAAACTCGGGGGAGATGACATTGCAAAAGTCAAGAATAGCGTGTTAGTTTCAATTACGCTACTTCCTTTAGAGATTTTGACTCTATGGACCTGTAACACACCCTGACTTTCCATCTCAGTCCGAATTTCTGATTCAGCAAGTCCAGCTAGATCAGCACATCTAATCACCCCTTTCGAATAGTTGAGAAAGGGATGAATAGAAACCTTCACTGTGATCTGCATAAGCTGAGAACCATCTCTTTTCAACAACATTCGAGACGCCGCTTCTGTCGCACAATTGACAAGATAACTACCTGATCCGAGTCTTTTGATCATTTTGAAACCTGTGGAAGAAACTCCCTCAAACCACTTACAAATGGCAAAGGGAGAAATCCGAGCTATGGATTCTTTTGGGTCTTGGCTTCCACCAAAAGGAAGCTTGGCCATGTGTTTTGGATACCCTTTCTCTTTGCCACCTCTCTTATTTCCTCATCTGAGTCTGAATCTCTACTTTCTCTCTTTCTTTTGGAATGACTGCTTTGATAACTCATAGGGCGTAGGCTCAATGACGGCAGGAAATTGACAGTCACCCTAGGAGAGCTGCCGTGCTAGGGAAGGGACAATGGATGGCCCTACGAAGGACATGTGAGAGATAACTCGCAGGGCGTCCATCTGCCTGTTACCGTCCCTCAAAACCAGACAGGACTGCTGTAGCGACTCATTAACGCAGAGCCATTCATCTCTCGGTCAGTGTCAGCACCTTAGATTGCGGGTGACTTAGGGCCACCACTCCGATAGGTCTCAGAAAAAGAAGCATTGAAAAGGAAGACTGGAATAATAGATATGAAAGAACAGACTGAAGAACCGGGAAGGGAGAAACAAGACGACATAGAGGCTGCAGATGATGTGGGGAGACTTTATGGGTGAAAAAGAGATAGCGAAAGACATGGTAGGCAAACATATAGGAAAGACAAGAAAAAGGGGGTGGCACAGGTTGGTCAAGTAACACCCCCGCCACGAGAAGGCCGGCCCATGGGGGCATTTTGCAAATTCAGAACAACCGACTGTCAGAATGTCAAGAGTCAATATCGTGTGTGACCACCATTGGCGTTGATGCAGTCAAGGCAGCGCTGTCTCATGGATCTGACCAAAGTCTGGAGGGTGTTCTGGGGGGATCGCCTGCCACTCCTGCTCCAGATTCCTGAACAGGACGTCGAGATTGTGTGCAGGAGGGTGGTTGTTGCGTATACGACGGCCCAGAACATCCCAAAGATGTTCGATGGGGTTCAGATCGGGTGAGCGGGCAGGCCAGTCCATCCTGGTGACTTGCTGCTGCTGGAGAAAGTTCTGTACGACCCGAGCTCTGTGCGGCTGGCGTTATCGTCCTGTAGTATGGCTCCTGGTCCCATGGCCTGCAAAGCTGGTACAGCGATTGGCTCCAGAATGTCGTCCCTGTAGGCTTACGCCGGTCAGGTAGCCTTGGACACTGTGCAGGGGTGTCCTGTGATGAAGACTGAAGCCGCCCCCACACCATCAGGGACCCACCACCACAGCGGTCGTGCTCCGCAACAGTGGCGTCAATGAAGCGCTCTCCAACACGCTCAGGCGCGAATCCTGCCGTCGTTGAAGGACAGGGTGTAGCGGGATTCATCGGAAAAGAGCACCCTGGACAACTGCTGCCTTGTCCAGGCCAGGTGTCGTTGAGCCCAAGCCAAACGAGCAGCACGGTGAGCTCTGGTCAGTGGAGGTCGCAATGCTCGACGCCTTGACCGCATGTTGGCCTCACGCAGGCGGTTGCGAACCGTCTGGTCGCTGACGAGGACGTTGCTGGCTGCTCTCAGCTGCCCCCTGAGCACGTTGGCGGTGGCAGTTCTATTGCGTAGTGCCGCCAGGGTGATGAAGCGATCCTGTCGTCTGTTGGTCGCTCTGGGGCGTCCAGGTCTGCGTGCTTCTTGAACTCTTCCATAGTTGTTGTACCGGTCTCTCAGTCTTTGAATGACAGAATGTGTTACTCAATGTCGTCTGCCAACTTCTCGGACCGCCTCGCCTTCTTGTAGCCAGGCCACAGCCATCCCTCTCTCAGCGTCACTAAGTTTGCGTCTTGGTGGCATGTTTGAACACACCCCCAAAAGCGGCCCATAATAAAGCCACTGGTCAGCGAATCAGATTGACAAGTGTTCATTAAAGGTCTGGCTTGCATGTGCAATGCAGTTTTCAGACAGCCGAACACTGCTGCGCCAGCTAGGCGCACTCAAATTGCGACCTTTTTCTCGTGGTTTTTGAGCTTCTTTTGCGGACCAGTGTAACACCTTTGACACAGATTCGACTGAACAATTGCCAAAACCAGTTTTCTGTGAAGCACTTGTCACACTTTGAGTGAATAAATTGGCCATAAACATTACATGTTTTATGCTACGCTGTATTATGTAAACCATATCAAAAATGAATGCGGCCCTTAAATTCTTTTGAGTAGTAATATTTCAGAAAGGCCCAAACACACTTTATGCGAACGAGTATCTCAAGGGTTTATCTTTAAGGTATGTTACGTAACAAAATAATCCACGGCTGAATGCCGACGTATGACCCGTCACACAGCACCGCCGACTGCTCAACTGGTCCTCAGCATGAAGTAACACAGCGAACCACCTGCGTGGTTTGGGTGCCTGTTTCTTTCAGACAAAAATACAGCGCCCCACAGGTAGAGGCAAAGGGAGAAAATCGATCCGAAATGAAGGGTTGATCGTGTAGAAAGTTAAAACGTGCCTGTCCAGTTCTTGTATGCTGTCTGATTGCCGAGCCAGGCATCGCCACGTGTTCATCTGCCATTCACTGCATTTATGCGAAATGCAAGAAATGCTGTAAATTTCGTCAGCTAGAGGGCGTCGTGAAATGAGTTCACGCGCGAAACAGCTTCGAAACCAATTTCTGACATGTCAGATGGGAAATGCAGGAAATCGGATGGGAAACACAGGAAACACTGTGCGGCACGTGTATTTCGGGATGAAATTTCGTTCGCTTGCACAGGTAAGTGACCTGCTCCGGTGAGGAACAGTTCAGTTCGCAGGACCGCCCATTTAGGTGAGCACATATGCCACCCTCTCTTACCTGCCCATTGGCTTTGCCCGCATGCCTTGTTATCGAAGTATGGTGAGTAGACAACCAACCGTGGAATGGGAGCAGATGCAGAGGCAATCAAACCAGCAGGAAGATCTGAATGCATTCAGTATGCACAATGGAAATCCAGCTAGCGAAAGACGAAGTTACCATTCATGTTCCCTCCACTTTGCGCTGCCCGACCACTCTTGCTTTGTAGAAACAAAGATATTGGGTGGTCAGGGTCAGTTTATCTCCTCGTTGCCATCTATTCGCATTTGTCGGCGTCCCGTTTGCGTACGCGGGAAATTACTTCTGAGCGAGGGAATTGTTCAACTGACTGGTGCACCCACCCGGGTAGCCATGCATGCCAGCTTTTTTCTGCTATTAGGTGAGATCTGCATACTGCTTACGCTTATGTTTTCCCTGCGCGTATAACACCGCGTGTGTCTTTCAGACAGCCACATCGTGAACAGTAGATGGACACAGAGCCAATCAGACTCGCAGAAAGTGATGAACGCCTTCATTGTGAGCAGGTTACCTCCTATCTACAAAACGAACCTATCTACAAAACGAACCTATCTGCAAAACGAACCTATCTACAAAATGAATCTATCTACAAAACGAACCTATCTACAAAACGAAGTTACTGACCTTGACCCATCCACATATTGGGGAGAAGGAAAAGATGTTTCAATGAAAGGTTTTTAATAAACCAGTCACCCGGATCGAGTCGTTAAGTGTCCTCATCCCCACCTCCCCAACGTCCCACACACAGTGTAATTAAGAATACGCGGTGGATGAGTGAGGGGTGGGGAGAGGGGAGTTAAGATTTCTGTCCGCCCACAATCAGCGTGGCGCCGTTCATAAGCAATGTTGGAATCTTTTATCCGACCCGGTCGTTAACCTGCTCAGCTTAAGCTGTGGGAAGACGGGGATGGGAAGGGTAGAGAAATAAGGTGAGAAGGTGGTGGGTGGATGGGATGATGTGGTCGACTTATCTTCAAGGTGCCAAAAGAGCACCATACTTCGGATCTCTTGAAGAAATTACACTGGCTCAAAATCGAGCACAGAATTCAGTGTAAGTCGGCCTGTCTATGTTATAAGGTTATTACAGGTGAAGCGCCTACCTGTCTCTCTGATCGCTTCGAAATATATTTTCCTACACGTCCCCTCCGTTCTTCCTCTGATGACCGAATTTTCGAATTCCCTCATATAACCGAAAGCAGCGCGGTTCTAGAGCATTCTCATTTTCTGCGGCAATACTCTGGAATTCACTACCTTTCCATCTACGTCATGCCCCTCAGCTGTTGAAGAGAGTTCAGTTCATATTAAACTTTTTATCTCCAGTCCATAAATAAATTCGTGATCACGTGCACACAAAGAACTTTGACGCTCTCACTGTCTATTCATCTGTCTCTCTTCAATCACCCCAGTCTTCGCTACGCCACACCGCCCCCTCTTCTCCCTCCCCTCTCACTCTTTCTCTCCCTCCCTCCCTCTCTCTCTCTCTCTCTCTCTCGCTCTTTCTCTCTCTCTCTCCTCTCTCTCTCTCTCTCTCTCTCCTCTCTCTCTCCTCCCTTCACACAGTCAAACTTTCCTTTTGTTCTTTCACCCAGTCACCCACTCACGACACACAGCCGAGTTTATGAAGAAGCAGATCAGAGAACCTTTTTTCTCTTCCAAAGGTCGATGGAGTGATGTTTATGTAGCCACTTCTCTGGTCCTTCTCTCCTTTTCCCGACACCCCTACCCCTTTCCCCTGTTCTTCCTCTCCCTCCCGTTCGTCCTTGTGCGTTTCCCGCTTTGTGAATGTTCAAAGCGGCTTTGCGGTCTGTGGTGTATCATCGCTTTAATTATTCTTGATTGGCGGTCATCGCAGTGGTGTTTTGTCAGTGTAATTGGCTCTGATTGGCGGATTTGACTATGATGACTTTTCACTTTATTCAGCTTCAACTGAGGGTCTGACTCCGGGATGTTACCACGTCAATTAGCATTGATTGGCGATATCACTGTGGAATGTTCTCACCTTAATCAGACTTGATTGTCTTGGTTGACACGATATTGTCTGTTATTCACCTTTCATTAATGTTGACTGATGAGCATCTCAAAGGTGAGTTGTGATTGTGATTAGCTTTGATTCGTGGCCACTTTAGCGGCGTTTTGTCACCACCCTAATTAGTCTTGATTGGCAGATATCGTAATGGCGGATTGCCACTTCAGTCAGACGGAATTTTCGGACGTAACTGTGGTAGATCACCTTGATTAGCCTTGATTAGTGAGCATGACAGATGTGTTGTCACCTTAATCAGCCTTAACTGGCGGACAACACGGTATGGTTTTGGCGTGTCACCGCCTTAATCAGCTTTGATTGGTGAGCGACAGAGTGTGGTTTCACCTTCATCAATCTTAAGTAGCGGGCTATAGAGTGTCGTCACCTTAATCACCCTTCACAGGTGAACTGCAGAGTGTGATTTGTGATTTGTATTCATCTTACCCAGCCTCGGATGGTGAACAGTAAAGTGTGGGCTGTGACGTATAATCACCTGAACAGCAAAATGTGGTTTGTGAATTATCACCTTCATCAGCCTTGAAAGACGGCCGGGCAACGGAGAATGCGGTTTTTGAAGCGTTGCGTCTCATACCTAGCCTTGACTGGCGGACGTCAGAACGGTGTGTTTTCGTCTTAATCAACTTTAACTGGCGAACAATAGCGTTTGGTCTGTGGTGTGCTGTTACTCTTAATTAGACCTGGTTGGCGTACTTAACAGTAGTGTGTCGCCTTCACCATCAACCTTTATTGGCGAGCAGCAGAATGTGATTTACGATGTTGTCATGGTAATAAAGACAGAAAAGAGGTAACAGCCAGATAATGCGTTTGGTGAATGAATACATGTGCTGAGGCGCATACATGAAACTTAACATGCACACATGCACATGTACCGGCACATGCACACACTTTTTTTCCCCCAAGACACATTCACTTTTTGTTCATGGCTTAGCTTCAATCCCTCCCTCCTCTCTTTATTCTTCTTTCTCGCCAGCACGAGCTTTTCATTTAATTTTCTTGTCTTGTTATTGCCAATATCTCGTGTGTGTGTGTGTGTATGTGTGTGTGTGTGTGTGTGTGTGTGTGTGTGTGTGTGTGTGTAGAGAGAGAGAGAGAGAGAGAGAGAGAGAGAGAGAGAGAGAGAGAGAGAGAGAGTCGAATGGACGGAGCAAAGAGAAATCACATAACGAAAGAAACAAGAAAAAAAAACAGCCATACGGAAGAAACTGATGGAAAAATAAGATAATATCAATCAACTCTGCGCGGGAGCTGGTTAAAAAGAGATTAAAAGAAAAAGACGCAGACAGCAGAACGTTATTGGCCATAAAAAGGGATGAGATTCCCTGTGGGAAAGGACCCGGGAAACAGGAACTGCTGCCCAGAAAACTCCCCAAGGTTGCACAGCCGGCAGGCTTCCAATTTCATGGCGAGATGGGTGAGAACAAGAGATAGGATCGGAACCGGCCGCCATTTTGGCCGTGGTTAGCGGCGCGAACGAAATCGTGGCCGGAAGATCGGGGATTCGAATCTCCTCGGAACAGATAGTGTTGCTGTAAAGCCTCGCTGAAAGGACTTTTCCGAATAAAGATTGCCTTTCCATTAAACAGTTGCCAAATAAAGATTTATCTGCCCATATAAAGCGCGCAGCGCGCGCGGGCTTTTTGTCTGTGTGCGCGCGCGCGCGCGCGTGTGTGTATGTGTGTGTGTGTGTATGTGTGTGTGTGTGTGTGTGTGTGTGTGTGTGTGTGTGTGTGTGTGTGTGTGCGTGCGTGCGTGCGTGCGTAGAGTTTGTTTGTTCTGTCTTTGCAATAATAGATTTTCTTCTCAACAAAGGCTCGCTATAACCCCATTCTCTCTCTCCCTCCCACCCCTTCCAACTCTCGTTCCCGCAGCCTTGCTTTTTCTGTGGTTTTGCGGAGGACTAATTTTTATAGTGGTCTTCTGAAAGTTCAATGTCAGTAACTTTCAATCATCCTGCACCCTGTGTACCAAGAAAACACAGGTGAGACCTACCGCAGCCTTGATGAACGGTTCAGCGAGCACCTGCGTTCCATGCGGCTTGATTATGACAACCCTGTGGGCTCCCACTTCAACCAGCAGCACCATTGCGTGTCCATGCCAAAGTAGCAGCAGTGTGCAGAACCAGTCGGCAGGACTCTACAGGCTCTTTATGGAGTCTTCGGTGATTGCCCGTCTTGGCACTCGCACCCCGTATGGCATGAACACAAGGGATTGAACTCGGCGGCTCGAATTGCACCCCCGTTCCTCCCCCCCCCCCCCCCCGGGTTCCTCCCCCCCCCCCCCCCCCCCGCCCTTTTTCTTTTTTCTCCCTCCCACCTCCCACCCCCCTTTCCTTTTGTGTCTTGTTCCAATTTATAACATTCTAGGGATTTTGTTTGTTGTTATCTGGTAGTGAGAGTTTAACTTCTGGGAAGGACGCTGGTTGTTCTGCGGTGCGATTTGCTGATATGGCCTTCCTTAAACTGTTGCATTGAATCATATACATATTTTTCTTTTTTTTTTTTTTTTTTTTAATAAACCAAGGGCGGTAAACCAAGACTGTCGACATTTTAGCCATCCTGATGGGTATTGTTCTTACATTCTATACATAGTTGTCTTTTTCTTTCGTTCTTTTTGTGTTTCAGAATAGAACAGGACTTTTCTTTTATTTCATGAGGGTAATGCGTGGTTGGCTGGACCATTATAGAAGGGGCCACAGACGCTTCTTTGTAAAGACCCACTTAAAAAAAGGAGAAAAAAAAAGGGGGGGGGGGGGGTGTTTCAGGAAGCCGTTACATGGAGAGCTTTGACCGTGTTACCGTC
This sequence comes from Conus ventricosus, assembly GCA_018398815.1. Taxonomy (NCBI): domain Eukaryota; kingdom Metazoa; phylum Mollusca; class Gastropoda; order Neogastropoda; family Conidae; genus Conus; species Conus ventricosus. The sequence continues at coordinate 31,148 of JAFLJL010004874.1, forward strand.
TCTGCAACGAGGAGTGGAGACCCCGTCGGGATGCCGGCGACATATTCTGTGCAAATTGAATCCCTGCCTTCTGGAAGTTCTGTGCTGGTACCTTCCACTTCCTGTCACTCTCCTTGACCGTGAGATTTGTTCCCCTCTTCTTTCTTTGATGTCTGCTGTTTGTCTTTGTCCTCCTTTGTGGCCCATTCTGCCTGTGTTTGCTCTATAGTCTTTTGCAGTTTTTTATTTTTTGCTCTGGTCACGATTTTTAACATAACAGCGTCTCTCTCTCTCTGTCTCTGTCTGTCTGTCTGTCTGTCTGTCTGCCTGTCTGCCTGTCTGTCTGTCTCTCCCTCTTTATTTGACAATGAAGAAATGAGACTGTATATTTCATTAACTTGTTCGCAGCCCTTATGTGGCATCCGTGGTCTGTAAATACCACGACTGTACTCCACTTGCTTTTGGGGTTGTGGAAAGTCTGCAGTGTGTGCAGGCTGATGGAGGATGTTGGAGAAGGAAGTAGTGGTGGAGTGGAGGCGAGGGAAAGGGGAATGGAGGATGGCGGTGCCTCTTGGGGCCGTGATGAAAAGAAAATGATATACCCGAAGTACCAGTGAGACTCTAAGAGTTGTGCTTTTCTCAGCTGCCGAACTGACCAGCCGGGAGCCATCCTGTACCTCTCTTGGAAGCCTGCGCTATGTTGATACAGGGTGCGGGCACGCACAGGGCATTCCATTGAGACATTAAGGGACACAACTGCTTCGTGCTGGATGCCAATGGGTGATGGCCACAGGACGCGACACGATAGACTCTCAGTGGAAGCGTCCCCATGGGTGAACCCCTACCAGTTGATCTGCTGCGCCTTTCCGACATCCCCCCGCTCGCTGTTTCGCCGACAGGTGAAAACATCACAACTGCAGACACATTGCAACCTTTGCTACGTAGCCCTCTGAAGAGGAACCCGTCTGCAATCTTTCCCGCTGTCGACAGGACTTTCCCTGTAATGAACTTAGTTTCCTGGTGTCCTGCTGCATATCGAGACTGCGGCAGAACGAGCCCGTGTATCGAGTGTGTACCGGAGATTCAGAAAGAAAAGACGGCTTGCATTAACGCTAATGACACTGTTGTGGCAGCAAAGTCAGTAAATGAACGAACAAATGACTAGGTCAACGAATAAGTAAAGAAGGGAGCAAGTCATCCAACAGGATTTACGCCGGAGGCGCTTATGCAAAAACCACCAGAATGATAATTTCCCTGTAAAAGATGGCTTCATTCTACAAACACTAAAGTCGGGTTCGTTTCAAACAATAAATGTGTCAACTTTGGTATACATTCGACATTCATGAAGATGATTTGTGCGTTTTCTTGTTGAATTCATGTTCATCCTTGACGGGAAGAAGACACAAGGGAGACAAATCGTATTTGAAGACTAGTGAGCGGAAATTCTCCCACGCAGAGTGACACTAGTGTGTTGAGCCCCCCCTCCCCCCCCCCCTGCCCCCTTGCTCCCCCCCCCCCCCCCCTTGCGCAGCTAAACCTTGGACATCATTTGCAGTTTAGATGGAAGATGAAAGTTGTGTGGTTTGATTCAGTCGGCATGGTAATGTGTCGCTGTGCTGACACTTCTTGTCTTCTGCGGGCGCTCCATTCAGGCGGTGCGTGAGGAGGTTCTTCATGGGAACTGATCCAGTTGACAACCTGTGTGTGTGTGTGTGGTGTGTGTGTGTGTGTGTGTGTGTGTGTGTGTGTGTGTGTGCGCGCCTGTTTGTGCGTGTATGTGTGTGTGTGTGTGACAGAGAGAGAGAGAGAGAGAGAGAGAGAAGAGAGAGGAGAGAGAGAGAGAGAGAGAGAGAGATGATTGTGGGGATTTGCAGAACAATTCATGCGCCAGTCAGAAATGACTCCGAGTGTCCCGAATGGCCACGCTCATGCACGTGCTGGGGGAGATTGTGGACCAGTTCATGTACCATTCACCGATAACTCTAATGTCCCAAACTGTCCGTCTGGCCGATCGCTCACTCCCTTCTCTTTTCACGCTTTGCCTCCTCCACCCACCTCTTGGTTCCTCCCCATCCAACCCTGTATCGATCTCTGTCTCTTTGTCCAGGCATCGTCTTTCCAGGGAGTCATTTTGGCGCGGAAAGAGAGAGAGAGAGAGAGAGAGAGAGAGAGAGAGAGAGAGAGTGAGTGAGTGGATGGTTGGGACGGAAACGGAGTGGAAGGGGGGGGGGGGGGCAGGGGAGGTAGTCTCGGACGAGGTGGGTATGTGGCCAGTCTACACACACACCGTCGGGCCACTAGTGTAAATACTGTAATCCCCACACCTCCCGCCCTCCTCCCCCTCCCCCCCCCCTTTTTTTTTTTTTTAAAGAGAATTCCAGTTCACAGCCTCCGACTTTGAAAAAAAACCCAAACTTTTTTTTATTCCTCTCCAGGGAATTTAGATGTACAGCAAATCTACCATTTTATAACCGTAACACTGTGAATGCTGAAATTGTTATTCCTGTCATTATCATCAGTTTGGAAGTGAGATGACTGCAGCAGGAACTTGAAGAAACAATCTTACAAGACACATTACTCTGCCGCTGAACGAAAGAAAAAAGTACCGACAAACACGACACGTTTCAGCCTCTTTGTTCTTCTATAGGCAAGACAAACACGACACGTTTCAGCCTCTTTGTTCTTCTATAGGCAAGACAAACACGACACGTTTCAGCCTCTTTGTTCTTCTATAGGCAAGACAAACACGACACGTTTCAGCCTCTTTGTTCTTCTATAGGCAAGACAAACACGACACGTTTCAGCCTCTTTGTTCTTCTATAGGCAAGACAAACACGACACGTTTCAGCCACTTTGTTCTTCTATAGGCAAGACAAACACGACACGTTTCAGCCTCTTTGTTCTTCTATAGGCAAGACAAACACGACACGTTTCAGCCTCTTTGTTCTTCTATAGGCAAGACAAACACGACACGTTTCAGCCTCTTTGTTCTTCTATAGGCAAGACAAACACGACACGTTTCAGCCTCTTTGTTCTTCTATAGGCAAGACAAACACGACACGTTTCAGCCTCTTTGTTCTTCTATAGGCAAGACAAAACACGACACGTTTCAGCCTCTTTGTTCTTCTATAGGCAAGACAAACACGACACGTTTTCAGCCTTTGTTCTTCTAAGGCAAGACAAACACGACACGTTTCAGCCTCTTTGTTCTTTATAGGCAAGACAAACACGACACGTTTCAGCCTCTTTGTTCTTCTATAGGCAAGACAAACACGACACGTTTCAGCCTCTTTGTTCTTCTATAGGCAAGAACAACACGACAAAAAAAACACGACACGTTTCAGCCTCTTGTTCTTCTATAGGCAAGACAAACACGACACGTTTCAGCCTCTTTGTTCTTCTATAGGCAAGACAAACACGACACGTTTCAGCCTCTTTGTTCTTCTATAGGCAAGACAAACAACATTCAAGACAGGAAAAACGAGGAACGACTAGTCTCTTATCTCCTCAAATTGGGCGTTAAAACGGATGTTATTACGACTGTTAGTATGACATTAATGTTAATACGCAGAGGAAATGGCTTAAGAACGTCAGGGCCTGGCTGATGGTAATCGGTGTATTATTGAATGCAGCGCAGCTGTGAGCTCTTTCCTTTTTTTTCCTATTAAAAAAAAAAATCACAGGAGCAGTCAGCCATCCAGCCAGGCATTCATTCAGACAGTTTTTAAAATCGTTGTAAAAGATAAAGTTTCCGCTTTTTTCTCAACATCATTTTTCTTCCTTGTTGCACATTTATCTGACCCTCAGAAGCCAGGAATGTCGAAACGCGTGGCCATCATTGTGATGTTTTCTATTTGTCACACTGTTTGATGAACGTAATATCCCCATTAGTTTGCTACACACAGTCCAAGGAACATTCTTTTTTTTTCTCCAGATTTTCGGTGCTAGACACGCCATTTTTCATAGATCGAAGAAAGTTTTCTTGTCGTTTTTTGTCTTTGGCGCCCCCCCCCCCCCCCCCTTTCCCCCTGTTTTTTCAGATTTTTGTTAACGGGACAAATTGTGTGTGTGTGTGTGTGTGTGTGTGTGTGTGTGTGTGTGTGTGTGTGTGTGTGTGCGCGCGCGCGCGAGTGCGTGCGTGCGTGTGTGCGTGTGTGTGTGTTCGTGTGTGCGTCCGTGTGTGTGTGTGCGTGCGTGTGTGTGTGAAATTAAGGGTTTTGGTTGTTCTATTTTCATAATTGAGATTAATAATCTTTTGGCCAGTGATTGGTAATTGTTGTGGTGGTTATTTTTCTTGCACACGAGACGCATATACGCACACGTCCGAATCAACAGAAGAAATGTGTTCTCACAAATGCTGACACTCTGTCTGTCTGTCTGTCTGTGTCTCTCTGTATCAGTCTCTGTGTCTCCCCTCCCCCCCTCTCTCTCTCTCTCTCTCTCCCTCTCTCTCTCTAAGTGTATTGACAAATGATAAAGGAATTGTCAACATTTTGGTTGTGAAAAGTATATTTGATAGAACTGGCGAAACAAAAAGTTCAACTCAATTTAACATCTTTCCTTGTTTTTCTCGTTCCCTCGTATTTTTCCGCCACCTCGTTCCACCCCCATCCGCTCCGGCTGCAATTCATTCTGTCTCCGTCCGTCCGTCCGTCCGTCTGTCTGTCTGTCTGTTTTGTCTCTTTCGGAGAGAAAGAGACAGACAGACAGGGAGACTGTCTCTGTCTCTGTCTCTATGTGTTTGTCTGTCTGTCTGTCGCTCGGTCGGGCGGGCGTCGGTCGGTCGGTCGGTCGGTCTCTCTCTCTCTCTTCTCCTCTCTCTCTCTCGCTCTCTCTCTCTCTCTCTTCTCTCTCTCCAGATTTCATGCCCTTTGGATCTCTTCATCTAGTGATCTGTTTTCATTCGTACACAAAATTTCAGCCAATATGAATTTGTTCCAAAAAAAAAGAAGAAAAAAAAAGATAACGTCTATTCTCTCCGTATTCTGAATCTTTCGGTGTTTTAAATGTATTCCCAAAATTTCTTCAAGGCACAAACGTGAATCGTTTTAATATGAGTTACGGCAGCATACGATCCCCGCAATTAAGCTCCATAAAGAGCTATAGGTTGTACTTAAGAATACCAAAAACTTCCAGAATACATGAAGTGACTTAAGTCTGTACAGTTGTTGCAAATTGTAGCACAACGCATTCTTTCCTATACTTGTAAGATCTTACAAGCATCTCCAAGCTGCGTCCAGTAGATAAATAAATACGGAGTACTCATAACAATTCAAAATTAGCTATTTCCTCCCCCTCCGTTTAACTGCTAGATAGGCACGTTTTTCAAAATACAACAATATCATATTTTTGCATGTTTATTCTAAACTGGTATCTGGATGCCGTGTTATATACATTATCTATCTGAGCCAGAAGACCAGTTGGTGTTTTATGCATAAAAGCTACATAGTCTGCTGACAACAGAATAACAATTGTAGAACATCTATGTGAGTATTGTACTATGTCTAAACCTTCCCGATTATTTTTAATGTTGGTTCATTTAAGAAAAGAAACACCCCGTATTTTACACCTTTTATGCAAATTATGTAATCCATAAAATCGTGCCCGTGCTTTCACGATGTTATGTATACTCCTAATGAATCGATACTTCTGGCTCGTAATCCTTTTGATTTTGCAGTATAGGCCAACGTAAAGTGTCAGTAGTAAGTCGAAGACCTTTTGAAAATCAATAAACCTACACACAATGTATGGTTCCACGAAAAACTGCTTCTGTATGATAGCTAAGAGTAAACATGTCATTAACATTTAAGTTTAAAAAAAAATCCAACTAATCATTCACCAATCGATCATTTTGTTGAATCCACTCTTGTAGCCAGAATTATTTTATTGAACCATACTGCTTACTACTTATATCACAGAATGATGTTCCCCTGTATTGTTCGGATCACTGGCCTCTCCTTTCTTAAATAATGGCACTGTACCCCATTCAGTCCAGTTTTTTTTTATCCACATAGTCCTTTACATTGAGAAAGTAAGAAAAAAATTAACTGCGATGTTTCCGGGATTTTCAATCAGTTCTCCAATTATACCATCAGAACTTGCGGCTGTTTGACTCTTTAGTTGTTTTTTTTCTTCACATCATTGCTGATAATGCTTCACTTCTTGAAATTGGACGGTCGAGGTAATCGGTTATGATTTCTTCTTACACGTCTATGTCATTTTCATGAATATCTTCAAAGTGATTTTGCCGGTCATAAACAGAGGTATTGTTGTGCAACTGACTTTTTTTTCATTGACATTTTCTGCATATGCATCTAGATTGTCGATTATCTTATACAGAGTTAACTAAGTTGTGCAGTAGAGTAGAATTGTGCTCGCTGTTTTTCCTCTTTATAAGATCCTTATACTGTCTCCGAGCAATACAACAAGCTTTACAAGAAGCGTCTTTATCCTCATCATTTCATGGTTTTTCAATGTGTTCTCAGACGTTTTTGTGCATTAAGTTTTGTTTTTTTTCCCTAAGCAGTCTTGGTCAAACCAATCACCATTCTTTACACCTGTTACGGATGGTGTGCGGTGCGTATTTTGTTGTCTGACTCTCGCTCTCAAAAGTTTGGATGCGTGTAATAATTATTCCCTACACACACCCACACCATACGATACATGGATAGCCAGGCAGCACACGAGTTTGATTTCTTTTCTTTATAATTATGCTGCCTGAACCATCAATATGAATCGTTACCAAATCAATACATGCCATTACATAGAATACAGATCAATGCACGTCAATTAAGACATCAATACATAAGACACTTCAAACATCATATATCAGCGTATCATTATACGTATCTTAATATAATTCACATATCTCGCCGGCGCCGTCCACAGTATCTCACATATACAATCAACGCATTCAGTTCCACAGTACCCACGCCACAGTCTACAGCATTAAAATAAGACGAAGACGGATAACCAAGGTCCCCACACGGTAAACACAGCCGTTCACAAAACACAAGCGATGAAGAAGAGAAACAGGGTCTCAACACAGCAAGCACAATATATTACGTCGAACTATCAGAAGAAGAACCGCAAATTCACAAGGCACAGTAACCCATAGCAGAAGAACCGCAGATTCACAAAGCACAGTACCCATAGCGAAGAACGCAGATTCACAAAGCACAGCAATCCACAGAGAACGCAGATTCATAAAGCACATAACCTATGATCCCGAGAACATTTTACCAAAGTCCATAAACAATAAACGGTGACGAGGCTA